>JADLZN010003099.1:0-213715 GCA_018155175.1 Sinocyclocheilus anophthalmus
CGAGGCAACTAGGAATTACACAAGTTTCAGTCTGGATCCAACCCTTGCGAAGGTCTGAGATGACCGAACACCTGAGGAGAGATGATGCAAACCCCCCAGCAGACCTCAGATGATGCTAACCCTGGAACAACATAAAACTACCAAATTTTGCTTAATCGCAACGTTTAATCGCAATCGCAATGTTTAATCGCAACATATAATCATTGCAGCTAATAGTGTTCACCGTCTGTTTGATTACATTACATTAACTAACTGCTTGATTTTTACTGTACATTTCTGCCATAGTCACCACTGATAAGCTACTACTAAATATATTTTAGAAACTTAATTTTCTGTAAAGTTGCCTTGCAACGATTTGTATCGTGAAAAGCGCTAACAAATAAACTTGAATTGAATATTGCACTATTACAATAATGTTGCATGCATATTCATAAACATGTGAGATTATAGTTGCATACTTACAAATAAACTCATCTGGTGTCTGCTCTGCCATTCTGACACCCTAGAGATGATGCATAACATATGTACATTAGTTTTAACACCTGTGACAATTTGATCATTTTGTGGCATGGTGTCCTTATGAAAATGTTGCTAATTACAGAATAGCATTTAATATATTTTTTTATTAATTAACCATTAAATGTAGATTAGTACAGTAATTACATTACTGTAAAACATTACATATTCAAATAATACAGACTTGCATTCATGTTGGCTTGGCACATTTTTAAAAAATGTGAAACCATTTTCTACAATAATTTGGATTTACTATCTCACGACTTAAAAAATACCTGGTAGTGTAACCATTCAGTAATGACTAAATTACTTCTTAAATATGTAATAATAAAAGACTGTGTCAAACAACTTATGCTAACATTTAATTTTTAAGACTTTTAAAACAGTTTTACCATTGCACAACATAAATATTTTTACTTTAAGTATTAAAATGACACCACATAAGGTTTATTGAAGTCATTTTTGGTATGAACTGGATTCTCAATGTATCTTTGAATATAACTTCATAAATATGGACTAATATGCGCATGTCTAGTAAGAATAAAGAGAAGATTATATCATCATTATACGTTATAAAATTGTAAGTCCTTAAGGTCTTAATACAAACATACTGTGATAACACATAAATGTATTTTCTCATTATAACTTTGTATTCATTGCATTGCCGTCAGTCAGCAGAGCCCATTACACAGTACAACAGACTTTGTTGATGCTCCCAAGATCAACAATCGTAACAAATGACGCTCTTTATCAACGCAGAACAGGGAGCAGTCCGCGCATGAAACGCCTGTAAGCAGCCAGGGAAAGACTACAATACGGACAGAATCCGTGATTTGGGAAGATTTCAAACTGTAGCCGGGTTTTAACTCCGATCTCAGGCTGCGCTCGCTCTCTTTCAGCAATGCAAATGTAACAAAGAACAATCGGCATGGCGGATGGAATGGAGACGCAGCGCTCATCTGGAGCCAGAGCGTTTGAAAGCGCAAAGCTCGAGAAACTGGCTCCGCTAACACTTTTCATAGCTACTGCACCTGTGAATGAGGAGCAGTTGGGCATTTCGTTCAATGCGTTTGAATATAAATGCCTCACAAGTTTAGCATAAAGTCATTACCTGTTCCCCAAACGTCTACACATTTAGTGAATCCTGACTCCGGGTTCCAATCCGCTCCAGAAACCGCGCAGGACCGGAAATAAGACCCGCGAAGGGTATTATGGGAAGTGTAGTTTTTCCACAAACGCCGTACCCTGTGAGATTTTTAGTAAATATTTCAGCCGATCAATTCGATTATGCAAATGCTTTCATGCAAATACAAAACGTCTTAATTTAGAAAGCCACAAAACTGCAAAAAGCTATCACAGGAATGCTCAGTCAGTGTTTATTGCTCAAACTATTAAAGATAATACACAATTCCTGCAAAGCACAGGCTGACATTCATTATGTACAGACATCAAAGTCTTTGTCACTTTCTCTAATAGAGTTGTTTAGTCATGGAGTCAATTTGTAGGCTAACTGGGAAGGTAATTATTGGGTCTGAGGAGTGCTTCATAAACTAACATCCTTGTGGTAGTTGTAGTTCTTATTTAGCAACACACTAGCAATGTATGTTTTTAAAACGCACAGCACAGTAGTATGTCATCTGTATTTTATGTTATAAAACAAAACTATTTCCTTCAAGTAATGACAGTCTTTATTTTACTCATAAATCACAAACCACCACTCTTAAAAGCTAATAGAGAATTCTAAAGGCTTTTAAGACTTCAAACTGAACATCGGTAAGTTCTTTCTTCACAGGCCATACATATAAGTGATTTTAATATGGCAGGTAAATGTGTTTTGGTGAGCATACAAATAACTCACAACAACAATTTCTAAGGTCCTTCTGGTTAAGGAGGCCAACAAGAATTCAAGAGAAAGCACAGAGGAGTTAAGTTAATGAGAGGAGTTCTTTAATGCATATGGATATATTATGATGATATGCATATACAGAGGACTGATGTGTTAGATTTCATTTAACGACTGGATCACCTCTGGCCGGCCAATCAAGCATGACAAAAATTAAATCTTCACGTGCCTCCTTCCATTTCACTGGAAAATACCTCTTTCATTTTGTGACAGCCAGGATGTACATAGCAACATACAACATAGACAAAAGTGAAAAAAACAAAAAACACAGAACAGTAGTCCTCCCAAAATACATATTTAACAGCCAGACTTGCTGAGGTTTCTTTCTGGCAACATTCAGTATGGACAGGCATTCAGGTTTCTTCTACATATGCAGTTTGAGGTCAAGTAAATGTCAAGCGGAGCCTGTTATTGAATCTCCCATAATATAAATCCACTGCAGTTCTCCACACAGGCTCAACAGATGAGGTCCAAAACACAAACTTGTTATCATTCACAGCCATTTCAGCTGGCTTAAGAGTACAGGTAAAAGAAGACTGCACACTTGGGAAAATCTCATAAATCATGAACTTATTGATTAGCTAAATTCTCATACATTCTGGTCTTTCTCTATGGGAAAATGCCCTTGCTTAGTGATAAAAACCTTTGGTACAATTCACACACATTTTTTTTTAATGTGAGGCATGATGGAATAACTGTGGAAAAAAGTGAACAATCAAACATGCTTACAAATAATTACACATTACACTGAATGTGTACTTAAAAGGATAATATTTAAAATAAAATAACCTTTTATTGATATTTTCCCATCTCTGTTTGAATATTTAGAAATTAAAAGATGAATAAAAAAACAAACCTGTTTTAAAAGCGAACATATCAGTGCCAAACCAGAACATTTTAAATGTTACGCTCCGTTTTGAAAATGTTTCGCTGAACAATAAAACTCACTATTCCCAGAGTCAAATTTGGTGAAACTGCAGATTTTTCTGCCTAACAAAATGAAAACTCCCATATTCAATTCACATCAAAAACAGAGGTCTTTCACATAATTTTTGTTTTTTTAATAAACTAATTCAGAGCATCTTCACCACCAAACCGAATTCACTGCACATCCCTGCAAATGCATTTGGAATGAGTTCTGAGCATATAAGCAAGTGCAAATCAAAATCGATAGTATTCCCTTGTCTGATATTCCAGGATCCATCAGGTCGCCAGAGGGTTTCCAGAAGGTTAAAGCTCAGGTAGATAACAAGAAAGAGTCCAAATCCCGCTTTGGTTAGAAGGCCACAAACGCAGAATATCTTTTGCATGACGATCAATATTTGCATAAGGTTAAATGACACAGAGTCATTTGGAGAGACGAAGAGAGCGAGTGCTCATTTCAATGCTGTTTTGTAAACTTTCTTGCACACAAATTTCAAAGATGAAGGTGAATGGCGTCGACGGAGGGAAAAGTGCCCATGACATTCCTCCTCATGGATGGAGAGATAAATCTAGCGCCAGGCAGACAGTCTTCATGGAGCAGAACCAAGCTGAGAGGTCTGAATAATGGAATAGGTTTTCAGGGAATCTGGATCATGGTGTTAATATGGAGTTGATGAGTGATTGTTGCTATGCAGAGGTTTTGGCAAATATGGCCCAGAAACAAGCAACAACTTGCATAAATGTTATGAGAATGAATGTGAAAAGGAGGATGTTAGAAAGATTAAGAGGTGCAAAAGCTATTAGCTTTGATGAAGGCGACGGAGTGGGCAGCTCATGTGGGCGGTTCTCTCACCGTGCCGTTGGTTTTGCTCTTGCTCCTGGGCAGAAGCTTGCGGTTGATGATGCGCCTGAAGGTGGCCGTCCTCTTTTCCCTGTCGCCCATCATGGCTGCCTCGGGATGCTCTAAGTACTGCAGGTCATTGTGGGACTGGCTCATCCCCGGCTCCTTTCGCTGATGTCGCCGTCTGAAGAATAGCTTGGCACTCTTGTGCAGGAAGCTGCCTACAGGGGGCGCCAAACAGAGATGAAAACAATCAGACAAGTTCCCCAACACACAGTACTTCACTGAGCCAACCTGGAGGTCAAACTCCACACTCAGATCAACTGAGAAATTAGGAATCAAATAATCTTTCGATTTTGTTGACCTCCATGAAGACACAGTGGATGTGTAGGAATTCTGACGTAAACTGAATATGCTTGTATCAGTGTGTCTTTTTCAGCTCTGAAAGATGCTACTACAATACACTGGTGGCATCAAATGTAAATTAGCTGAAAGAACACAAGCACACTACTAAAATAAAGTGCGCAAACGTATTCGAAAGTGCTTGGTTTTAGAATTAAAGCAGTATAAACCAGTCCACACCAGCTTAGAAGTTTCTGGATTTTTAAAGCTGTTTGGGCAAGTTTCCACCAAAACCTCTCAATGGGCCAACAATGATAGTCAAAACAGCACAAAACTAAAAGTGGATGCCTCCAAAGATTGATATTGCTAAACGGCATTGCGGAGGACTGGAAGCTGAAGCGCGCTCTGCAGGACACGCCAGCGCGATCACTTTTTTTTTCTAACAGTGGAAACAACTTAATAAGCAGTCATTTTTGCTCATAAAGGTAAGAGTAATACATCATTCTAAACTGTAAAGGGTCTAGTTTTATTTGTGTGCACTCACAATATCAACAAAACGTTGTGCTTTTATAAAATAAAGAAAACAAATGCTTTCTGCCGTCTCGGTCTTGAACAGGAGCGCTTCACAATGATGAACCTAAACTCAGACATGATCAAAATATATAGAATGCTTTAAATTACTACTTTAAAACGAAGTAATTTAAATCGAAAATAGACTCCTAATAAAATACACTATTTCATTGTGTAATCCGTGTATTTCTCTCTAAAGGCACATCCAATTTGGCGAGTCATTTTTTCATCACTATAAATTGATGGAATGCTCGATTATAATTTGCGTTTTATTTTATAATTCCGTACAGTTAAAAAATAAAACACTAATTATAATGGCATATATGTAAAACTTTGTCCTATAATTGTATAGCTGCTTTTTCTGATTTTTATGTTGCTCTGTTCTGAATACCTTAAAATTTAAAGGATTTGCTGCAACGCAATTTTGTATGATATGTTGATTATTTATATTTTTTATCCATGCAGTAAATGCTTTAAAAACAGCTTTAAAATTAATTTATTGCATTCCAGACGCTTTTATAGTTTTCTCTATAAATTTTACGGGTAGCTTGAATATAAACATTGTCATGGATTCGTTGTATTCCCATTTGTAAAATAGCCAACAAATTAATTGTTGTAGGCGAACCCGATCTCATGTATAGCACAATTTTCTGCTTCTATTTCGCATAATATTTCTATGCAGAAATGGACTTTGGCATGCAAAAGACTGATAAATTCATAATTAATGGCAATGGCTGGTTCAGTCGACAGAAATATTGGACACACAGGCCTATGATAACTGCTGAAATGTTTGTGGGGCAAATCTGAGGTCAGTCTGAGCGGCGATCGTGGTACTCACAGTGCCGTACACCTGCAGGCACCACTGACTCGGACATTTGTCGTGGTAATAAACACCGTAAACGGCAAACGTTCGCATGTCAGCGCTTAATGCGCATATGAAAAGCATTTTAGGGGGCCCTTGGCTTTTTTTGCCTACCTTTGCCTAATGGGTAAGTCCGCCCCTGCACACACACACACACACACACAATATTTAAATAGATCAAAAGTGGCACTAAAGATATTTAATGTTAAAAAAATATTTCTATTTCAAATAAATGATGTTTTTTTTTAACTTTCTATTTATCAAAGAATCCCAGGAAAAAAAATATTAAAAGCATTGTAATGCTTTTAATATTGATAGAGTAAAAAATAGAGCAAAAAAGAGAGTATAGGAAGAGAAGAAACAAAGTAAGAGGAAGGGAATGAAAAGTGAGAGCAGCAAAACAGTCCCATGTGGATCCCTGATCTAGTGTAATGTAGAGAACAGATGCTGCACACTGGTAGAAGGTTCACAGGCAGGAGCGATTCCATCTGTTCAATAGAACAAATAATGTCAGAACATACGCAGTGTACATAAAACTGAAACCTACACCTCACAAAACATGTAAGGTTCATCTGCCGTGTTATTTTCGTATTATTATATACTATTCTGAGTACTTGTTAATATTTTGCATTATCTTTTATTTTTTATATTTTCATATTTCACTTTTATTCATGTTTTAAATTTTCTAACATGTGTTTTTGTCATTTTTTATTTAAAAAAAATTCTTATATAGGTTTTATTTTTATTTTCAATTTTGGAGATTTTAGCACATTTAGTACTTTTAGTTATTTCAGTTAGTTGCCAAGGCAACATTTCTAATTCATTTTAAGAATAAAGTTTTTCGTATATTTATATTTTATTTTATTACAGCTGGTATTTCAATTACCAAAAACTGAAAAGTTGTAGTTTTTTTTTATGTTAACAATAACAACACAACAACAACACAACTACAACACTGTCATTATGGGAAACACTTTATCAGAGATATTTCAGCCATAGTTGGAAAGTCAATATGTTGCCTTTTGGAGCACCATTAGTGTACCTCTATAATGGGACGTCATCAGTGAGCGGCAACATGGCTGGAGCAGAGCTCAGACAGGCCGAAAGGGAAAAGAACAATTTATTATTGTTGGCTGAGTGGAAAGATTGACGAAAAGAGAGTGTGGATTTGGCTGACTTACTGGAGTGATAAATCACTCTTTTCTTCTTCCTCTCACTTTCATATATTCACCCTGGGGTCCAAGCTCACTGTTTGGCAACCCGAATCAGCCTGCCTGTGGGAATGTATGATCTGTCCTCTTTACAGTACGCCACTGATAAAATCAGCATTGTACAGACGGATGTTGTGAGTCAGAACACTGATCTGGGATTAGTCATTCTACAACACACCCTCTCTTCCTCTCTCTGAAAACCACAGCCACAAAACACGTAAGCACTTTTCAGTCACCTCTTAAAATAGTTGCTTAAATATATTAATATAAAAAGTTCAGGTCCTTCCTGTTCACACAATCTATCCTGTAGGGTTGGATAAGATCAATGTGATGCATTTAATATGTTGCAATACAAGTAAATCACAACTGAAACTACACCAAATGCATGAGAAAGTGATTCAGGGTGTCCACGAGAAAAAGTTAACCTGTGGGATCAGTTTCAACCTCTCTCAACTGATTCTCTTCACTTTTCATTAGTACTGAAGCAGCTCTAACTGCAAAGACAAATGATGGTTTCAGAGTTACAGCTTTAATTGAACTGTTGAAAATGGCATGAATGAGCATAATAAAAAAGAATGTGAAATACAGATGCAATAATGTGAACAAAAAATAAATATATCAATAATTGATTGTATCGGCACCGCCATAGGCCGGAGCATGTGTAAGGCCTTCCCCTAGCCACGGGGACTTGGGGCAAAATGCCACTAAATTGGACAAAAATGCCCCTGCACAAACAAATTTAATCTATTACGTCTGTTGCTAACAAAGTGAATATGAATAGACAGTGTCGATTGTGGCATTAAATTAAGTTCTGCTCATGTTGCACGCACAGTATTTCATTTTAGGCGTTTTTAACCAATCACACACAATTCTGTTGAGCTTAGGAATGCAATGGCCAATCAGAAGCGTTCAGATGAGTCATCACTGAAACAGCGGAGTTTTGTTGTTCAGCGTGCGCTGTTCGATGCTGATTCCGTATCATTCCTTGCGAATTCTCTCATCATAAACACAGAACACAGCGCAGATGGACTTAACATGTTCCGTAAGAGATGTCTTTCCAGTGCATACAGTTCAGTGATTATAACGATAGTTTGTTTTTTTTGAGAGTGTTTAAAATCGCGATAGATCAGTGTTAGTGATAATGTCACTTTCTATATATAATTTATTCACTATTTGAATAACCGTGGAAAGGAAACGTTATATCATTATCAATTTCTAACATTTTTATTAAATTGTAATCACGTTAAATACAAATTCAGTCCCATTAAACATTTTTTTTAGCCTACATGACACCCATGTCTGGTTCTTGCCTAAAAAGACGGGTTTACGATGTTTAATACATTTGGCTGCTTTTAGCCTTACCTTGGAGTTGGTTTACCCTCCGCCTATGGGCACAGCCCTAATTTACCCAACTGCAGCCAAAAATCACTAGAGGTTTTACTACTGCAGGCTCTCACCTGTAGGAGTGCAGTTCCTGGCTAGTGCATCCCCTGTAAAGCCCTCTGCGCAGCGCTCGCAGTGCAGCCCCGTAGTGTTGTTGATGCAGCTCAGGCAGTGGCCTGTGTCCGGGTGACAGATCCGAGGGGATATGTGGGGGTCTCCGTTCCCGCTGCAGTTACAGGGAAGGCAGATGCTGTCGGCATTGTAGAAGCCATCACTACACTGCTCACAGTTGGGACCCTGGTACTCTGGCTTGCACTGGACACAGAAAGGCTGGCCGCTTGAGTCTAAACGCATATAGACAAAAAGAACGTTTAAGGTTATAGACTAGATTCACTCTGTCAAAACAGGATGAATTAGTAACCAGACAAGAGCTTATTAAAATATCTTAGTACAGTAGAGGAAATTTTCACTGAAATAACCAAAGGGCTTCTGCTATGACAAAGGCATTTGAAGACCCAGACTTTGTTTCATTTGGCCACCAGATGGCAGAATCTTTTAAGGATGTTGAGGACAGCCTGAAGGGAAACTGAGGTCTTTGTTTATACTAGGCTGTATTCAGTTATAGTCAGATTAACTTTTAACCTCCAATCATTTTGTAAATGTGTTAGGTGAGATTTTTTCTTTCTTTTGCATTTGATTGCAGACCAAGAAATCAAACAACAGGCAAATCCGGCCTATGAAAAGGGCTGATGTTTTCTTGATCTTTAACTAAAAAAGGTTAAGACCTCTTCCCATTCACACACACACACAACACACACCACACAACACACGTCGCGCACACACACATGCACACACACATGCACACACACATGCACACACCACTCACTTAGCACACACACACAGACGCCCACACAACAACAGCACACACACACAACTACCTCTACTGCCTAAATTCAAAAGCACATTTGCTTCAAAACCTGCTTTTCTTGAGGATGACACATACTGCAGATAAACATCTTTCTTTTGTCTGATAACATGACTGATGTTTGTCACATCAAAGACTGAAAAAATAATATAAAATATTTGAGAAATTTCACATTTGCCAAGATAATGTGATGAATGCATACTGTAAATGTAATTTTTCCATTTCTAGTGCAGTTAAGAACACAAAAATGTTAATTAACTTTTAACTGTTCTATATTCATAGGACAGAAATGTCACATGAAGGGTGGATACTGAAAGTAGACATACAGTGGGACCTGCCATTGCAATTAGACTGCTTGCAACTAAATAACTCATAAAATCAGCATGATGATTATATGACTGCTGGGAAAGTACTGAGGAACTACTGAGAAATGTATAGTGCATTGTATGTGTTTTCTAAAGTACTTGCAATTACAATGCAACTGACAGATTATTTTCAAGAGCAATATCACATTGTGGGACATTTCGGTGTCTGACACTAAGGAAATTAGTTGTCACCTACTGCTCATATAAAGTGATTACTGGGGAGAAAAAGTAGAGATGATCCAAAAGAGGCACTTTTTAAAATCATTTAATGAGCACAGCAGCCTCAACCAAATGTGTTTCTCTCTCTCTCTCTCTTTCTCTTGGCAGAACTAATTGGCAGGCCCAGACCCAATCTGTAAACTGTTTTGCATTTTCTTCACTGAATTTTTGGGGAGATTTGGAGGTTGCTCTTTTAGAGCATATTTTTCCGGGATTCTTTGATGAATAGAAAGTTTAAAAGAGCAGCAGTTTCATTGGTCATATTTGTAAAAATTTAAAATATCAATTTAATGATCACTTCTGCGATAAATGTATTCATTTCTTTAAAAGAAACGTAATTAGTAGTGTACAACATTTTGAATGACAGGATGGCCTTGCGATCATTGATAGTCCTTCTTTTAACCAGTGCATTTCTAAACAATAACAAATACGGACATCAATACAAAAGTCATCAAAGGCAATCTATCCATCCATAAAAAGCTCAAAAAATCAAAAACAAAACTAAATAAAAAAATAAAAATACTGAGCTCATCCCAATATAGATGGAAAAATACATTAGTTCAAAACTAGAAGAAAGAATCGATTTTATAACCTGGCCCAATGAAGCAGAGGTAAAATAAAAGGAAAGCGAGAGAGAGGAACTGAGGAGGAGGAGGAGGAGGAGGAGAAAGAAGAAAGGGACGTTACAGCACTACATGTTGAGCCATACAAGAAGAGAGAGAGAGAGATAGACCTGCTGTGATTCAAATATATCTAGCAGAGAGGCAATTTTTATGTTACATACGGAGAGGGGCAGTGAATCAGGGGGCTCGATGACCCTCCTATCTTCATTTGCCCAGACTCAGCAACTGCATATGGCCGACAGCAGGATATAAAACCCAAACCTCCAGGCAGTGATGTACACCCAGGGAATACTACACTAGAAAGACCAATTTTCCACATTTCTATAACCATCATGGTTAGATAATGACACAAAGAAAGGATGGAGAGAGACAGAGGCAGAAAAGAGCCCATTTAGATACATATCACCACGACAGTAAAAAATTCATGTAGGGACAAAGAGCTTGAGCTCCTTCGAGCTCTTTGAACTTAAAACGATTACTGCTATACAGAATTAGGAACATTCACACAAATTAAATGAACAAGAGAATGAAAGAACAAAGAGAAACTGAAAAAAAACAGACCTCTTGAGCTGTTGGTAGTCAGAGTAAAATCAATGTAAACACACACAGAGACACACAAAGACTTCTTTTGTTTGGTCTCCACCTGTATGTGTTTATTCCAAAAAGCCGTTTCCCACTTCTTTTGGCGGCAGCAAAAACTTGACAAAACAATTCAGGACTGCTTGGTAGCGCAAATGTCCCAACATTTTCTGGCGACACAAAAGAAATGCTTCCTCATGTAGCTGTGACTCGGACTCGTGACAATAATGTCTGAAATGAGGCTAGTCAATGTTTAACCATCTCATAATTGTATTGCCGGCAGAAGCTTCTGTAGTCTGGTGACTTTTACCTAGTTGCCTTTTCAGCTTCACAAGCAAACACACACAGACACACGCTTGATGCACAAGCTCAAACAGGTATGGACATGCTCATGTGCTACAGTCATTCCAAGAGTTTTCACACTTCCTGACCACCAAGAACAAAAAACCCACAAATGAAAGAAATACAGAAGATACAGTGAAGAATAAAAAGTATATAATGTACCATAATATAATATATAATGTTTACTGTACATTTAACAAACTTAAATGTACAGTAAACAATGCAGAGTAAGGGGACAAATTACTCTTCTGCTCTCTATATTAGATATGTATATATGAATGTTTCTTGTCTTATATTTTCATGTTTTAATACTGGCCATAAAGAAAACAGCAGTGGCAAATAGCAGACTTTTAACAGACTGCTGAATCAAAGCTGAAGCTCTGGTGGAATAAAGCAGGCGACTTCATCAAAATTATAGCAACTGACACTGCATGGCAGATAACAAGCCAACCAGTGCTAGGCCATTTCCAATGCAAATTCAGTCAGCATATGCAAATCAAACATGCATTTCACTAAGGAAATCTAGCATTGGCAAGGAGAGCAGAGAGATTCTGTTCAAAAGATGCCACTTGTAAAGAAAAAATACATTACAAACTGCTGAAGGAAACTCAATTGAGAATGATTGAATGAATATCTACACTACACTCACATGCCAGTTGAATTCTACTGCGAATGTGCAGCTAGCTTTAGACTGTGCAGCTTTTAGCAGTTTTCTGCCTTAAAATAAGTGAGACGTCTACAGAGTAACTTGGGGGAGGGATTCTTGGATGATGCCATAAGCTTGTGACAAATAATATAATACACACACACACCATTCAAAAAGTTTGTGGTTGGAAGATTTTTAAAAATGTTTTTGATAGAACTTTCTTATGCTCACCAAGGCTGCATTAATTTAATAAAAAATACAGTAAAAACAGTAATATTGTTACATTTTATTACAATTTAAAATAACTATTATATTTTAAAATGGCAAAGCTCTATTTTTAGCAGTGTCACATAATCCTTCAGAAATCAAATATGCTGATTTGGTGCTCAAAATGATTTCGTATTATCAATGTTGAAAACATTTGTGCTACTTAATATTTTTGTAATTACACGTTTTTCCTTCGTATTCATTATGAACAGAACGGTCCAATAACTTTTTATTTGAAATAGAAATCTTTTGTCTTTACTGTCATTTAGATTCTTTGCTAAATAAAAGTATTGATTGAAGAAATGACAACAAACGTCCTAACTACATACATGCAAAAAATATATAAACTATAGTGAAATACACAGAACATTAAGATATTACTTTTGAGATATTCAAGAAAATATTCAGAGAGGTGTGAATGGAGGTATCTTTCAACTGATATAAATAATTGAAATAATTGATTTTTTCATTTAATGTTCTGTTACATCTACTTTCTAAAGCCCCTCCAAACTTTAGACAGATCAAATAATGGCTTTGTTTCCCATGAAACCTGACAAATAATGACTGACAGCTGCTTAGGAACAGACATTTACACCGGTATTTACATATTCATGAGACACTCTGTAACAGAGACCTGCAAAAACAACCTAATTAAACCAAGGAACACAATATGGTTAAATATGTACAGTACTGATAGATTAAGACTTCCCGGAGCTGTCACAAGAGAGTTGAATAATTCCACATTTCAAAAACTCATCCCCCTAGTTCATCAAACAATAAGCACTACAACAACTACATGAATTTATAATGGCAGATGTGAGAGCTTCATCTGTGCCTGTCAATTTTGCTCCACTTACAGGGTCTCACCAAATCATGTGTGTGTTTTTGATTTAACAATTCACAACAGAAAGTGTCAAGGCCATGTCACGGTAACAATAGGAGGTACTAATAATGACTTGTTCACTGTTTAGGACAATTGATTTCACTCAGTCACTGAGACAGCATACATTTGGACAGTGCTACATGGACAAACAAAGAATCACTGAAGCGAAGCAAATCCAGCCATTTATAGAGATTAAATCACTGTCTTCAGAGTGTTTGCTGTACAAGACTTGAATTCAGAAAAGCAACTTCAAAATCCCCCCCCCCCGATGCAGATGGAAACGTTCATCAAACTTAAAACACAGATGCTTCAGATACTGCAGAAGGGGTCAATACAGCATTCCAGCGGAACTACAAGACACAATGGCTGCTGTATGACACCTATCTAATGTGTATATCACTGCACCCATCAAGGCCATTATCCATATTTTCTATGCCAGGGACTATACAATGAAAATGTGTCCTTGAATCATTTATTTATTTATGAATCATTACGTAGTAGCCATTTTATAGAAACATTTGGGCACTCAGGCTCACACTGTATTGTAACTAAAGTTATGGCCTAAATTTAAGAGGAGAGCAAAGAAATAAAAATTGTAAAAAAAAATGTAAGCATTAAAAGAATTTGGTCTAAAAATGGAGCTTACTTTACTAATAAAGCTAGCTAACATAAACATACTTAAAGGGGTCATAGGATGCTACATGCACTTTTACAAGTAGTTTGAACTGAAATGTGTGTTGGCAGTGTTTGTACACAACCACCCAGTGGCGGATTAAGACTCTTTGGTGCATACATATGCTACATATAGTTTTGTGAGGATTTGAACTGAAAATAAAACTTACAAACTCACTCGTTTACACTTTGCCCCTTTCTTGATTGCCAATGGCTGCAAAGTACAACGTGAAAGCGCAAGGCTGACGCTCCGTAGCGGATTCACACATCCATGAGCGAGGCATTCGCGACAGCATGCTCCTAGAATCTGTTTGAGTAATATATGACCGTCGAAACAAAAGCGCACAGGTTCACGCAGTAGGCTAGCCTAAGTGTGAATCTGGCGATAGATCGCACATCCACTGTTTCACACATGAGAAAAAAAAGAAGAAAAAAAACCTCTTAACAAAACTTTCAGAGAACTTAGTACGTTTTGATGAAAGGGTAGCCTATGTATAGGCCATGGCTAGATAGACGTTTGAGAATACATCGCTTGTTTTACCGCAGAACATTTATTTGCGTGGTGCCCCCCTAGACGTGGTGCCCCTTGGCACTTGCCCAATTGCCCATATGGTTAATCCGCCTATGCAGCCACCCTATAATGATAAAAATACACCCAGTGTTTTTAAAAAAAAATCTGGTTAAATGTTTTTCCCTTCTCAAATCGAGCCGAGCTCAGATGCCTGTCTGTGTGACGTCACACAGGCAGGCCCCTCCCACGATAGTTTGATTGACAGTAGCGTTTCAGCACAGACGGGACTGGTGTCTTACCTTAGACCCACCATGCGTGAGCTGTCATCAGTCCGCCATTGTTTCACCGCTGGAGCAGATATAGACAAGAATGACTCCTAAGCGATTGAGGTGTTCTGTTGTTGGATGTAATAATGAACATAGCAGTCGTCATTTACTCCAGACATCTGAGCCGCTGAACTCGCAGTGGATTACATTGTTTCTGAAGGGAATGCACCCCTGATCTACATAAATATCGATCTATGTTCGCGCGAATCATTCGTGAACCAGCTTCACCTACAGAAGAAGTGAGAATAAGGTTATTTTATGAATCTTTGCAAATCACCTCTCCTAATAACGTGCTTAATTGGCAAGTTCACGATGCATGCGGCCTAAACAGTAACAAGGCTCTCTGAGCAGATCGGAAGAGAGGGGACCGGGGTCAGTAGAGCTCATTCACAGGTAAAGGAAAATGCGACAAAAATGGCGTGATCTGAAAAGAGCGTTTTTTGAACCGGGTAAAAAAGGTTGTTTTACACTACCATGAGAAATTTAACCAAAAAACTAGTTATAGGACTTATCATTAGAATGTGGACAACTGTGGAAAATGGGCAGATCTTGACCCCTTTAAAGCTTACATACACACATAAGCTTACATTACACAAACAAAAAATGATTAGTATGATTTTAACCAATATACACTGCTGTTAAAAAGTTTGGAGTTGCTAAGACTTTTTTTAATAGGAAAATAAGTATTTTTTACTCATTTTCCAGTATTACAATTTAATATATTTTTTAGTTAAATGTTAGTTAAATAGTTTTCTATTTGATTATATTTTAAAATGTAATTTATTGCTGTGATGCAAAGCTGAATTTTCAGCAGCCAGTCTGTCTTCAGTATCACATGATCCTTCAGAAACCATTTTAATATGCTGATTTGATGTTCAACATTTCTTGTAATCACAGTTAAACATAGCTGTGCTACTCATTTTCATGAAAACAGTGATAGATTTCTTCCAGGATTTCTTGATGAATAAAAAACCCCAGCATTTATTTGAAATAAATCTTTTATACAGCATTTATTTATTTCTTCTTTTTCTGAAGATGGTGTTAATTCTGTATCTATGCACAGTATTTTGTATTTCGTTAGTGGAATTTTCTATGGCGGACTGCCTTACACAAAAAAACACAGTACTTTTAAATACTATACTGTATGCGGCACAATTTGAATTAAACAAACTAGCATATTTACACTTAACTCTAAACATTGGTGTTAGAGTTTGCTGTTAGATCTAAGCAAAGAGCTTCTGGCTGTGAGTGCTGAGGGATGCATCCAGACTGTAGATGACCACGGACACAATTAGAGGAAGAGAGAAAAAAAGTCCCTGAGCACCAGTCAGACAGTGACTAAAACTGGACTACATAAGTCAAACAGGAGTTGTGTTATGAGTGGTCTACTGTTTCCACGCTCTCACTAATAATGAATATTGGGTGTTATATTTCATGACTGTGCTTTAAATTTGATCTTTTAAATAGTGACATCACACCATCCAAGACTGAAAATATGTAGTGTTAATTACACTTATGCTAAGGGCACATATTTTATTATCAGAGCAATTAAAACGTCAGATAAAAACTTGATAAAGAACCACTCTGGCTTTGATCCATCACTTAAATCCTAAAAGAGCAGTATAAGGCTCGCCAAGCCACAGGTTAAAAGATTTATCTTTTATTTGGATTATGGCACTGGCACTCAGGGGTTATACAGTAGCTGTTTCTTATTTTAAAACACAGCTACAGTAGAACAGGAAGCGTGCAATCGGGTGCACCCTGCAACCCACCTAGAGCTACATCAGTCTCTCAGATGCTGAGACTTGAACCAGCAACCTTTCAATCACAGCAGCAGAGCTAATACCTCCCATGGTGCAGTGCAGGATGTAAAGTTATGATCTAAGCCATGTGCTCTGCTCTTGTGCTGAGTGACCTTTACCGCAGCACATGTGTGAATTAATCACTTCCATCCTCTTGTTGGTGCTTTGACATTATGATATACAGTGGGTACGGAAAGTATTCAGACCCCCTTAAATTTTTCTCTCTTTGTTATATTGCTGCCATTTGCTAAATCATTTAAGTTAATTTTTTTTACACACAGCACCCCATATTGACAGAATTAAAACACAGAATTGTTGACATTTTTTTAGATTTATTAAAAAAGAAAAACTGAAATATCACATGGTCCTAAGTATTCAGACCCTTTGCTCAGTATTTAGTAGAAGCACCCTTTTGATCTAATACAGCCATGAGTCTTTTTGGGAAAGATGCAACAAGTTTTTCACACCTGGATTTGGGGATCCTCTGCCATTCCTCCTTGCAGATCCTCTCCATTTCTGTCAGGTTGGATGGTAAACGTGGTGGACAGCCATTTTTAGGTCTCTCAGAGATGCTCAATTGGGTTTAAGTCGGCTCTGGCTGGGCCATTCAAGAACAAAGAACAGTCACAGAGTTGTTGTGAAGACACTCCTTCGTTATTTTAGCTGTGTGCTTAGGGTCATTGTCTTGTTGGAAGGTAAACCGTCGGCCCAGCTGAGGTCCTGAGCACTCTGGAGAAGGTTTTCGACCAGGATATCCCTGTACTTGGCCGCAATCATCTTTCCCTCGATTGCAACCAGTAGTCCTGTCCCTGCAGATGGAAAAAACACCCCCACAGCATGATGTTGCCACCACCATGCTTCACTGTTGGGATTGTATTTGACAGGTGATGAGCAGTGCCTGTTTTCTCCACACATACCGCTTAGACTTAAGGCCAAAAAGTTCTATCTTGGTCTCGTCAGACCAGAGAATCTTATTTCTCACCATCTTGGAGTCTCCATGCGGGCTTTCATGTGTCTCGCACTGAGGAGAGGCTTCCATAGGGCCACTCTGCCATAAAGCCCCGACTGGTGGAGGTTCTGCAGTGATGGTTGACTTTCTACAACTTTCTCACATTTCCCGACTGCATCTCTGGAGCTCAGCAACAGTGATCTTTGGCTTCTTCTTTACCTCTCTCATCAAGGCTCTTCTCCCCCGATAGCTCAGTTTGGCCAAACGGCCAGCTCTAGGAAGGGTACTGGTCGTCCCAAACGTCTTCCATTTAAGGATATGGAGGCCACTGTGCTCTTAGGACCCTTAAGTGCAGCAGAAATTTTTTTTAACCTTGGCCAGATCTGTGCCTTGCACAATTCTGTCTCTGAGCTCTTCAGGCAGTTCCTTTGACCTCATGATTCTCAATTGCTCTGACATGCACTGTGAGCTGTAAGGCTTTATATAGACAGGTGTGTGGCTTTCCAATCAAGTCCAATCAGTATAATCAAAAACAGCTGGACTCAAATGAAGGTGTAGAACCATCTCAAGGATGATCAGAAGAAATGGAAGCACCTGAGTTAAATATATGAGTGCACATGAATACTTAGGACCATGTGATATTTCAGTTTTTCTTTTTTTTAATAAATCTGCAAAAATGTCAACAATTCTGTGTTTTTCTGACAATATGTTTGCTGTGTGTACATTAATGAGGAAAAAAAATTAACTTAAATGATTTTAGCAAATGGCTGTAATATAACAAAGAGTGAAAAATTTAAGGGGGTCTGAATACTTTCCGTACCCACTGTATTTACATTGTTTAGATCCCAGTAAAACATAGCTTCCCCAGTTAGCTCTATAGAGACGTCCAAGTGTAATCTAGAGGCCGGCTGACGGTACACTCATCTCTTCAGGGAGTTTTGTTAATAAAAGTGTGGCCTTGATGAGTAAATGCGGAATTCATTTAACACTCATGTGCTCCCCTGTACTTCATCAGGCTGCATCAGGGATTTATGGGCAGTATAAAATAAGGTCTGTCGTCCAATCAGCCGCTGTCCTGACTGTGCTGGTTATTAGCATTCCATTACCATAATCACTAATCCTGAAAGGCTGAACCTGTAGTTCCCATTTGAGTGTGGGCCGCTTTTCGAATACAGGCATGATGATGAATACTCTCTCTTTTATGCAGACTTTTCTCATTATATACTATGTCAGGAGTCCTTACTTTTCGATTGAGGAGGTCAGCCCATAATTTCATAGCTAAATTTTGGAAGATATTGAATCCAAAATGATGTTATCAGTGTTCCTCCAACATCCAACAGGCAGAAAATGCGGATCGGGGGAGAGATAGTAAGAGCTCTGGGCATGCATGTTAGCTTGCTCTTAAATCACATATAAGAGCCTAATATAGCTTCTATCACACAGATGTGCCTTGAGTTATGCTGATGTGCATCAGTTGGCAGCATTTGCATAAATATAACTGGCAACCAACTGACAATTATAAAACATATATACATTTTCTAGTGTATAACTTGATTAAAAAAGCATCAAGAAAAAAATATATATGTGCTCTCCAATTGCAAACGCAGTTGCAATGCTAAATACACACCAAGAACTAAGATGAAAGTGTTTACACATCCGTACTTCTATTTAATGGAATAAGACAATGGTAGTTATGCAAATATGAATGGTTAGATATTACTGTATGTTTTTCAAATGACAGTTCAGGGTGAGGGTGAATCTTGGAAAGGCAAAAGATTAATTCGCGCTTACCATATTGGATAACAGTTGTGCCTGAAAAGCAGTTTACCCCCAGATTAGTTTTATGACCATCATTTTCGAGAGCCAGATGAAAAGACTGTCAAGGCCTGCAAAACCCACACCACAAATAAGACCAGATGCCTCAAATCCAAGAGCAGGTGACTGCGAGTATGGCGGTTAGCTGGTATAGATGGCAGAAAGTGTTAATCAAGGTGCTGATGATTACAGGTGCTTGGCTTTGTGAAAATAGTCAATTCTGATTTTAAAAAAAAGTTGCTAATCGACATTACCAAACAAACAAACAAACAAAAAAGATATGTAGCCATACAGTTAAAGTGTTGTACTTCGTAATTTCATAAAATGTTCATTTTTGTTTTTACATTTAATAATAAATCAAATATAAATACACATCAGTTCAAAGGTTTGGGGCAGTAAGATTTTTTAAATTATTTGAAGAAATTTACGCTTTTATTTAACAAGTATGTATTTGAATTGAATTGATCAAAAGTGACAGCAAAGATTTTTTGCTTACACTGTTTATTACAAAATATAAAAAAATACAAAAACTTACAAATTATTATTAAAATTACATATTATTATTAAAGATTTCTGTTTCAAATATATGCTGTCCTATAAACTGTTTTATAAGAAATGTTTCTTGAGCATTGATCAGCATATTATAATTATTTCTGAAGGATCATGTGGCACTGAAGACTGGAGTAATGACTGTTGAAAATGTAGCTTTCCCATAACAGAAATAAATGACATTTTAAAATAGATTAAAATAGAAAAACAGTTATTTTACATTCTAATCATAGTTCACAATATTGTTATACTGTTTTTAGTGTATTTTTGATCAAATAATGCAGCCTTGGTGAGGAAAAGAGACTCGCCCCAAAATTTTAAGTGGTAGAGTATTAAAAATACAACCCCCCCAAAAAACAAAGCTTTTCTTAGTTTGAATTTTTATAAAGTGGAGTATCATCTTTATTTTATTTTATTTTTGAAAAAAAAAGAAGATTGTGACGAATTCTTTTAGTGCACGTTATAATGTTTCTCCTGTTACACAAAAACAGCAGCTACATTGTGTGGCTACATTTGTGATCTACCCTACTGTAATATCTGGGAACACTGAACACCCACCTGCCCTTTTGCTGGTCTATGTGGTATTTATCCGTTGTCAGGTCCTACCTTACATCAGCTTGCAAGGCTACAAGAACATTGCTGCTGTCAGCAAATCCAGAAACCCCTTCACAAAACAATATCACGCAATTCCACTCAAACACATTGTGAATAAGCCATGAGACAGAGAGACAGAGCACTGTGGGACTGATCAAAACACTTCTGAATAAGAAACAAGAAACACTCCCATCCATTCTCGCCTTTACAGTATTTCATAAACATATCCTGTGAGGGTTTTGTTCAGAGTGGAGGCCCAGAGAGGAGAAAAAAAAAAGTTTCCAGTTTCACTTTCACTTAAAATAAACCTCTCTTCTATTAAAAGTCCACCCACCCAGAAATTCAGACAGCAGGCGGTTGGCCAGAATGATGCAAGACACATAATCCAAAACAGATGAGAGGGGGTACTCCACATATCCCAGATGTGGAAATCTCCTCTGAATTTCCTACAGCAGTGGCCAATAAGAGCTCAATAATAAAGTTAGCAGGCTATGCTAACGTCAGCTACACTAGCCTGGCATGCATGTGGGAAGGACTCACCGAGCTTACAGCTGCCTGTGGAGGTGACACTGGAGCAGGGGCAGGGGACACAGGGCTCTGTCATGGGAGAACTGGGACTTCGGTAGAAATTATACCTGCACTTCTCACAGCTGGGTCCTTCAGTGTTGCCTTGGCAGTTCATGCAGATGCCTGAAAGAACAGGGGGAGGGAGAGAGGGTTGAGTAAACAGACCCACAGCTGTGACTGACAGGACTTTGGTCCAGTGAGGTTGACGAGAAGGAAACAGAGTTCAGTGTCGCTAAGGTAGACATAAAAACCTGAAGTTAGAAAACCTATAGGTAGCGTGCAAAACTGCAACACATGAAAACAAGGAAGAAACTTCCTCACACCCCGCCAGAGCAAGTGTGAATCTAATGAAAAAATACTAACAGAGAGTTGCCAAAACAAATAAAACACCTATTAAAACTTGAATGAGCTCTTTTTGCATGTGCCAATAACATTCAAGTGAACTCTTTACAGGTTGAGTGGTTTGAACAACTTTTATTTTATTGATTTGAAGTGGTGTTTGAAAGCCAAGTGAAAAGAGAACACTTCAACAAGCGATTGCATAATTCAGAGAGGAAGTACGAGAAACCACGCACACACGCACTGAATGGCATTCCTCTGATTATTATGTAACAAGCCCAACCTGACATGTGCATCACTAGTGCAGTTTCTATTTGGGAAAAAGTGATCAGCTGAAAAACTCTTGTAAGTGATGAATGAGAGTCATGATGAGAGAAAAAGCAAATACAGTGCACAGTAATGAACGAGCGGAAGGAAACAGCAGAAGGAAGGACTGAGTGAGGATTGAGGTGTTGTTTGGATCTAGAACAGGATCTGACAGCGTTTTCACATGTGACAATGATCCAAGAATTCCAAGATTTTTCATTTTTTGAATGAATTATCCCTTTGAAATGACAAAGATAAGTGAAGACTGCATCATTTCTTAGCCAATGCCTCTAGGTCTGATATTTTTGTTATTTAATGCAAAGACATTCATTACATTAACATTTATAATAGGGTTGCACAATAATAATTTAACTGATAATCATGATTATTTTGCTCAAAATATAAATCACTCAGATTTCCTCAATATAAACCACAATTATTAATATAATTATTATAAATGTCTTTTTACATTTCATCAGGATGAATGCACTTTCATGTAAGCACAAATCAAAGACACTGTCAACTCATACACTGGGTTTATTTTACTTAATTTAGCTTCCTGATATATTTATAATTTTTATTAACACAAACATTTTTGCTTTCTTTTAAAAGCAAAAACAGTGAAATTTCTAATATTAATTTCAATCATTCCAAATTTTGTTTGACTTTGAATTGTAGAACAGAGGTTGTGTATGTGCATTTATTCAGCAACCACAATATCGCAAACAATATAGTCAAGATTCATGTTTGGATTTATCACTGAGAAGGTTTGTACACAAATTTAGTGGCGGAAGGAACACAGACTGGATAAATGCATGTACTAATGATTCAGCATCTTTTAGGCTGACATAGGGACTGAGTCTGGCAATACGACAGAGTTGAAGGAATGCAGCTTTAGAGAGTTTAATAATACAAGTGTCTAATATAAGAGCCAAGAGTGATACCTAAGTTGCTCACAGCGGCAGATGGAATAACTGATGTACATGATTGTCTGTGTTTTCAGATTGTGAACGCTTTTTTTTGCAGTGCAGAGAGAGAACGTGTGCATGGGTGCCAGGTGAGGAACATTAAATAAACACTTGATGGAAAATGTATCTATTTATGGATAAAGCTTTGAGAGATTTAGACTCTTGACATCTGGCAACCATGAAAGCTAGCCTTGTTATAGATAATGTAAATGTAACAAAAAAATTTTTTTCATGATAAATAATCAGCAGGGCAATATCGCAATGATCATGCTTAATCAAGAGAAGCAGAAATCGTCATGATTATTGTGTAGCCCTACTTCATACATTTAGCGGATGGTTTTATCCAAAGAGACGTATAATAAAGGAGCATAAGCAATTCATCACATTCATATATTTTTAATTGCAGAATCAATGTCCAAATACATTTTGGGACCACTGCAGTCCTCAGTGAGCAACTACCTTAGACAAAGAAAGATTAATGACACAAAGTAACCAAGCAACAGTCACAATTAATGAAAAACTGCATCGCACAGGTGTAAGCAGCATCACTAGTAATGAGCTGACTATACGTTTCTGTACAGCTGTCATCAACACGAACATTTACGCTTGTTTGATCATCTCTGTACTATGAGAATGGAGCCTTTGTGTTTTTGTACAAGATGGCTATCTGAATTAACTTCATAACATTTGATCTGACACACCAATATCACAGACAGTCAGGCAACGAGGCAATTTCTTTTTCTTCAGGTTCATTTGTCTCATCTGTCACTGGCTGTGCAGTCAAAAATAAATTGCTTTTCACAAATACACTGCTTAACAATTACAGCTTTTTATATTTTCTGAAGAAAATGTGAGTGGTACTTGGCTGTTCAAAACTCACCAGCACAATTCCAGAGTGTTCAACTGCTAGTGTTCTGAATGGTTGCTAGGGCATTGCTAGGAGGTTGATAGGCACTGTACAAACAAGACCGATTCAACCTCAGAAAACACCACTAATAAAGAGCATAAATAACAGAAGTGAGGGCTAAAAAAATTGTTATGTCAAATTCAGGCACATTTTTATAATCAAAGTTACTTGAATTAATCTCAAAATAAAATATGGGATAAAATTACAATATCAGTTGATCTTCACGCATTGTCATCCAATTGACCATAGGCATAGTCTGAATATCTTCAGGGATGAACGCAGAAACCTTCTTAAAGAGCAAGACCAAGCAAACGCTACAGAGATCCAACTCGGGGCCAAAAGCACACAGATTAAAGAGGATATGCATGCGTGTTTCAAAAGATGGCTGCTATCCAACTGGAGTGTGCGTGGTGCTTTTTTCCACTGGGTCCCAGACCAGACAGTAAAGCAGGAGAGGATCATTAGTGTTCAAACGCTATTCCCTGTATTGACGACGAGGAGTGTCCACAGATGAGCCTATGCAAAGACTCCCCCTGGTCCAGCTCTAACTCTTCTTCCTTCTTACAGGAGATTGACACAGAGGTAAGAGGGAAGTAAGACCAGTAATCTAAAACAACAGCAATGACGATTATTTTTTATTATCATAGGCCCAGACCAACATTATCTAAATCTAGCCTAATCAGATGGACTGGTCATGACAAAATTATGTCATGGTTCCACAGTTTTTCGCAGATTCCTATATACCAACAACACTGTTTGTCATTACCATCAAGTTTTAATTAAATTACAATTTATTATAATAAAAACTCTATTTGTGATGTGTGTCTGTACCTAAAACCACAAAAACCCACTTTAGTCAGTGATCCAGTGTCCAATTTATTGCTCTGATTCATAGCTTTTGTTTTGTCTTTTGTTTATCTCTCACATCCATTAGCTAACGGTTCAACTTAGCTGAAATGTCAGTTCTTTTGGTCAGTGCAGAGCTGTGACTGAAAAGAGGGACAGGATACAATGGTGAAAGAATGGTTACTAGGAAGCTACAGGCAGGTGATTTTTATTTAGGGTTGGAGCTGAACTCTGCAGGGCCCCCTTTGTGCGCGGGGGGGGCCCCCCCCCTCTCCAGGACCGGAGTTCGCCACCCCTGCTCTATAGCCTCGAGCTCCACATCCAAACCCCAGACCACAGATTCACAGAGGGCCTCAGCAGCCTTATCTCCGAGCGTCTATGGGGGGGGGGGAAAGCGTATGACTCCTTCTCAAAAACCGTGAGCCTCATGCGAAGAGTTTTGAGACAGAGATTATCACAAAATTTACAGTTAGAAGTGCCTTTAAAAAAGCTGCGCGTGCGAGACAAACCCATACATTTAACACACTTACTGTGCGGGTCATTGCTTGTGATAAAGCGAGAGCACGGCAACAGGCAGCTATGAAAATTACATAGCATTTCACCGCGATGACAAACGAGGTTACACTGAATGCAGTTGCTGAAGTGCGTAAGAGAAACTAGGGCTGGGCGATATAGCTAAAAATGGATCACCTTATAGGTTTCATATTGTTTGGTATCGATAATTATTGATATTTTTTATAACCTTTTTTTAAACAGAGCAATAGAATTTTTTTTTTAAATTTAACCACTGTATTTATAATCAACACAATTTATTAAGACAAACAAAAAATGTTTTTTTGTTTTAACAGTCAACCTCATTAATATTAAACAAATATCTAATTTCTAATGTTGTATATGCAGATTAAATAGGTCTTTATTGTATAGGTCTAATTGTCTCCCGAGGCCACAGGAGGGCGCAATGAGCAAAATAACGCAGCACATTACATTTTTTATGCAAATAACTGTCTATAAAAACGTGCATAACGTCTAAATTAACATATATAAATCAAATATAATTTTGTAAACTGCATAAACAATTGTGAACAAAACAGCATCAAGTATTTATGCATTGCTTAGCCTAATACAAAGAGCCAAATCGCCGATCACACAGATTGCATTTAAAAACATATGAGACGCAGTGAAAAGGAATAAACCTAAACAAATTCGCGTCGCATTTTCTAAAAGTTTAAATGTTTTACCTTTGGCTGTCTTCCTTTGCATCTCTTGCATGCGATCGCGGCCTAGTCATTTTGTCCTCTGAATATGCGTTCTGTGTGAATGGCTTGGTTTCGGTTTTAACCTAATCTAGATCTTCTACGCATTGAGCTACTACAGTATATTTCTCTAATATTTTGAATGAATAATGCAGCAACGGCACGTCTCGTAGGCTAAAATTCGTTTAAATTCGACTAGTATTCTTTTTTTATTCACAATCTCCTCATCACAGGCAGGCATTACGCATGTTTCTGTTCATGTGTGCTGTCTGCATCACTCATCACACGTGCGCTATATCGAACATTTTTTATATCGTTATCGATGAAGGTGTACCGTCGATAAATATCGATACCGTTTTATCGTCCAGGCCTAAGAGAAACTCAAAGAAATAAGCTGAAAAACAGGCCAGATAAATCGCTTCTGAAGGGCTAAACGACTGCTTCTGTAAGGAAGGAAATCTGAGGAGCGGATGGCTCGGTTACTAGTATGAGAGTGGTCGACTATGTCGAGGTGGTGCCCACACCATCAGCCAATGAATTGGATTGATTCCATACAGGCTTCAGACAATCAGCACACCCTAGGGGCGTTCCCATTGCGTCATAGCTACACAGCGTTTAGTAAACCTATGAAAGAGAACAGTGTTATTGTTATCTAAAACTAAAACTATTCAAACTGTTTTCGGTAACTGAAATAAAGCTGAAATAAAATAAACTACAGTGGAGATCAAAATTAGAGAACAATCTATAAATGCTTGATTTTTTCTGAAATATTGTTAATCTTCATCGCTCAAAATTTGAAGGAATGTTAGCTATAGATATACCATCATTCTCCTAACATGTTTAACAAAATTCCAAGGCATTTAAACAAAAATCTTTATTTTGTGGAAATCACAGTGATCAAAATTAGAGAACAGTAACCAACGTAACACAAAAGAAGATTACAACTACACTTTTGGAGGGTTACAGCTGTCAGAAATTAGTAGAAAGTGTAGAGGCCCTTGCTTTGAATGACTTCAGCACATCTGAAAGGGTCATCCCTTTGGCCTTCATCTGGACAACCTCCTGTCGCAGGGTTTCAGTCACCTTAGAGCGGCCCTCCATCTTGCAATCTCAGTGAAAATTGGAGGAATGCTGCCAGTTAAATAGGGTTTGTCATAGGGATGTAACGGTACACGTATTTCTACTGAAAATTTTCGGTACAGCTATTTCGGTTCGGTACGCATGCAGCACTGACCCAATAAAGTCCTTGTTTTAACCAGCTGCACGATTGGAATTTATTGGAACTTCCAGTTCTATTGTTACTTTTGAAAAGAAACAAAGTCTCATCTTTTAAATTATGTTCATTTTTTTCAGGAAATTGAAACACTAAATGTCGTTTTGATGCTCTTTGATGTGGCGTTAACCGATTGCCGTCTAAACGCCCCTTCCGCTATTACTGTTTAGTTTCAATGCGAATAACACGAATAACTCTTCACGCCTCAATTAATGTAAAAGTCGTTAACAGCTTGGAAACAAATGTCGCAATTTCTGACCTCAGGCAAGTCATCCTCATCCACATCTCATTATTTGCTATAAATAAAAGTCTAGGAGAAGAATTTTTCACAAAAATAGAACTGTTTAAATAAATCTGTTACGAAACGAGTTATGAGAGCCATTGTGTAAATTAATTGGCTATATTTCAAATTTATAAGTTAATTTAAAAACTCCATTATGCGCAATTTACATGTTTGCATACATTTTATTGTAAAGGGATAGTTCATGCAAAAATGAAAATTAGCCCGTGATTTACTCACCCTCAGGGCATCCTAACCGTATCTGACTTCTCTTTCAGACGAACACAATCGCAGTTATTTTAAAATTGTCCTGGCTCTTCCAAGTTGTATAATGGCAGTGAATTGTGCCCCTGTTTTTAAAGCCAAAGCCAAAAAACTGCATCCATTCATTATAAAACTACTCCACACGCCTCCGGGGTGTTAATAAAGACCTTCTGAAGTGAAATGATGCATAAGTGTAAGAAAAATATTGTTTTTTTTATTTCTAAACTGTAATCTCCAGCTTCCGGTCGCTCAAGCAGGAGCGTTCATGACAAGGCGTTCGAGCGTATGATGTAGGCTCAGTGGAAGGCGCCAGAGTAAGCTCTGGGGAGAAGAGAGTAGTCTCGTGAGAACCAAGTTTTGTTTACAGCACAGGGAAACCACATGAACTACATCTGTAGTTTGTGCCACCGCTGCAGCCTCCTCCATCTCGTGGGGTTCCTGGTCGGTATACTCTGGTTCAAATAAATATGGCTGGGCAAAAAACTCATTCTTCTCTTGCCTTACATCAAAATCCTCCGACATTTTTCACTCAGAATCTTCGTTTTGTAAGTAGTATTAGTTTGTGACAGGTGCTTTATTTTTTTCTTCTCCTCTGTGCTTCCGCATTCGTCACTCTCTCCCCAGAGCTTATGTTGTGCCTTCCACTACACCTACATCATACGCTCGAACGCCTTGTCGTGAACGTGCCCGCTTGAGCGACCGGAAGCTGGAGATTACAGTTTATAAATTTTTAAAAATCAATATTTTTCTTACACTAACGCATCGTTTCGCTTCAGAAGGCCTTTATTAACCCTCTGGAGACGTGAGTATTTTTTTTATGATGGATGGATGCAGTTTTTAGGCTTCAAAAACAGGGGCATCATTCACTGTCATTATACAGCTTGGAAGAGCCAAGACAATTTTAAATATAACTGCGAATGTGTTCGTCTGAAAGAGGAATGTCAGATACATCTAGGATGCCCTGAGGGTGAGTAAATCATGGGCTAAATTTCATTTTTGGATGAACTATCCCTTTAAGTTGAGTGTTGATTATTATGTTTAAAAATAAATAGTAATTAAATTTAAGTTTGGGCTCTGTTGTTAATTGTAACCTTATAGTAACATAAAAGGGCTCCCATAGTTTAGAGCATAAGCTGAGGTAGATTTTTATCCCTAAGAAATTTTTTATTATAATTGAATTTATTTAAAGACAGAGCCCTATTTTTGTTCAGTAAACCACTGTTTAATAATAAAATAAAAATGTTTAGTTGTCCCCCCTGCTGTACCGAACTGTGACGTCAAAACCGAGGTACGTACCGAACCGTCATGTTTGTGTACCGTCCTAGACATATAATTAAGGAAATTAGCACCAGGTGCCAGATTAACACCAATAACTTGGAGGTATCATCTGTAAGTGTTCTCTAATTTTGATTCTTTGAATTTTTAATGTCCGTGCATTTGGTCTTAAAGAGACAGCAGCCAATAAATACCTGCTTCTGCCAATCAAATAACACCACAGATCTAACGAAGATTAATCTGTATTTAACTTGTGCAGTGAGCACTATTGTGTTATTTTACACTTAGTTATTACATTTCTGTACCTGAATACTACTGTTACTGACTTTATTTGTAACTGTGTTATGTTGTATTCGTATTCATCAATGCTTGTAATTTGTGTAATTGTTCTTGTTTTATTACTAACTTTATTAGTTAAGCTAGTAGTTTGTGCTGTGGTATAGAAGTACTTAAAGTAAGCTTTCACAAATGTATTTATTTTATTTTTTTGCTGATCCGAAAAATGATCCAATCCGTGACTCAAAATCCATAATATGATCCGAACCGTGAGTTTTGTGATCCATGGCACCACTACACAGAAAGGTCAAAGTCCTCAAAGCCCGAGCTCGACAGTTCAATTTTAAACTGCTGCAAGTAAATCTACAAAATCATTCACAGATATAGCAGCATTTATAACAAGTTTAAAAGTCTTGTAGTTAGTCCCTGGACTTTTCCAGAAGACCCGAGGAAGTATAAAAAAAATAAAAAAAAAACCTTACTTGTTTATCATTCTGTTGATAAATGCCATAATAACTAAAACTAGCAGTGAAGGTTTTGATGGTTTTTGTATCATAGTGAACAGAAATGTAATTTCTGAAAAGGAAATCTCTGCTGTGGATATGTAAATTGAATGCACCAACATATTGACAACAGCTGATCTGGCAAATCAGACGGGAAACAGGATTATTTCAGGTCTAAAATGTACAATAAGATCAAATGTTTAAGCCAAGAATGGTGTGTAGAAAACACCAAAGAGCTACACAAGATACACATCTTGGTTCTCTACAACAGCTCAAATTGTGCTGAACTAATGTAACAATATCCGTAGGTCTCACTGCATGGACATATACAGTGGGGCAAAAAAGTATTTAGTCAGCCACCAATTGTGCAAGTTCTCCCACTTAAAAAGATGTGAGAGGCCTGTAATTTTCATCATAGGTATACCTCAACTATGAGAGACAAAATGAGAAAAAATCCAAAATCCATTGTACGGATTTGAAAGAATTAATTGGTAATTCCTCGGAAAATAAGTATTTGGTCCCTACAAACAAGCAAGAAATTTCCTGGCTCCTCACCGACTTAACTTCTTCTCTTTAAGGCTCCTCTGGTCCTCCACTGGTTACCTGTATAAGGGCATCGTTTGAATCGTTATCAGTATAAAAGCACCTGTCCACAACCATTTTTTTTTTTTTTTTTTGGTTTTTTTTTTCCTAAACAGTCCACACTCCAAAAACTCCCCCATGGCACGACAAGGCTGTCAAAGGACACAGAAACAAAATTGTAGACCTGCACCTGGCTGGGAAGACTGAATCTGCAATAGTTAAGCAGCTTGGTGTGAAGAAATCAACTGTGGGAGCAATTATTAGAAAATGGAAGTCATATAAGACCACTGATAATCTCCCTCGATCGGGGGCTCCACGCAAGATCTCACCCCGTGGGGTCAAAATGATCTCAAGAACTGTGAGCAAAAATTCCAGAACCACACGGGGGAACCTAGTGAATGACCTGCAGAGAGCTGGACCAAAGTAACAAAGGCTACCATCAGTAACACACTGCGTTGCCAGGGACTCAAATCCTGCAGTGCCCAACGTGTCCCCCTGCTTAAGCCAGTCCATGTCCAGGCCCATCTGAAGTTTGCAAGAGAGCATTTGGATGATCCAGAAGGATTGGGAGAATGTCATATGGTCAAATGAAACCAAAATATAACTTTCTGGTAAAAACTCAACTTGTCGTGTTTGGAGAAAGAATGCTGAGTTGCATCCAAAGAACACCATACCTACTTTGAAGCATGGGGGTGGAAACATCATGTTTTTGGGGCTGTTTTTCTGCAAAGGGTCCAGGACGACTGATCCGTGTAAACGAGAGAATGAATGGGGTCATGTATCGTGATATTTTGAGTGAAAACCTCCTTCCATCAGCAAGGGCATTGAAGATGAAACGTGCTGGGTCTTTCAGCATGACAATGATTCCAAACACACCGCCCGGGCAATGAAGGAGTGGATTTCAAGGTCCTGGAGTGGCCTAGACAGTCTCTAGATCTCAACCCCATAGAAAATCTTTTGAGGGAGTTGAAAATCTGTGTTGCCCAGCGACAGCCCCAAAACATTACTGCTTTAGAGGAGATCTGCATGGAGGAATGGGCCAAAATACCAGCAACAGTGTGTGAAAACCTTGTGAAGACTTACAGAAAACGTTTGACCTCTGTCATTGCCAACAAAGGGTATATAACAAAGTATTGAGATGAAATTTTGTTATTGACCAAATACTTATTTTACAGAGGAATTTTCCAATTAATTCTTTAAAATCCTACAATGTGATTTTCTGATTTTTTTTTCTCATTTTGTCTCTCATAGTTGAGGTATACCTATGATGAAAATTACAGGCCTCTCTCATCTTTTTAAGTGGGGAGAACTTGCACAATTGGTGGCTGACTATAAATACTTTTTTTCCCCACTGTATATGGCTGGCGAGATTCACCAGCTCGGAGGCACTGGCTGGGACAGTTTGACTCCTGCTGTGGTATCTGACGTAATGTACATTATTGGCTTTTTGAAAGCAGAGTGCATGCTGACAGGAACATTAAACACCACTGGAGTGGCACAAATGGATGATAGGGAAAAAAAAGCCCAGACAGCTATAGGGACAATGCATCAAATATCAAAAAAGAGAGAAAGAATACCTAAAAAATATTTGAGATGTCAGGCTTCTGTTCCAAGATATCATTATAAAAATACGTTCTCACTTAACAATAATTGCGGGGAAAAAGCCTATTCTGCAGATAACACTAGATACTGAAAATTATAACAGGCTGGTAGGCGAACACTGAACAGAAGAAATATCTGACAGAAAATCAACTGATGGAAAGAGAGAAAAAAATGCATTAGCAACAAGACACTTGATGGATTCATATTCAGCAACGTTCAAACCTTAACATTAATAGCCTTTGCCACAAAAGGGAAATAAGGACAAAAACAGATTCTGATTGTGATCTGACATAATGACATTATGCTGTACATGAAAATATCAACCTAGGCTCAAATACATGCCTCTACCTACATTTATTTTTCTCCAATTTTTTTATTTATTTTTATTTTATTCCTTTTCACACAATTCATGATTACAGGGCAGATTATCAATTAATAAAGTCTTATCTTCATGCGGTTCCTTGCATAATACTATGTTTTACCTAAAAACGCATTTATCAGAGTGCATTATTTCTAAACAAATAAATTGTTTTGATGTTCACATACCTGTAATAAGCGCCACATGCATTACTTTTCTGATGCAGTAAACCTGCTTGGTAGCTCACATGGTACAGAACTGCACTTGTGAAGTGGAGCACTCAGCTACGAGTCCCATGAAACATGAGTCAAAATAAAAGAGCTCAAAGCCTTGTAAGCAAGCTAAAATGGCATGGTTGCTTGAGCAAACACATTTTTATCTCATGTTTGTGTTTGTAACACTAACACTGTTGGTTAGGTTTATGGTAGGGTTTAAGTGTACAGTAGGTGCCAGACATTTAATTTCCAAACTTCCGTGACCAAAAAAGAAGCAATATAATAAAACATTGGACCACTCGCTGGACATTTCACTTAAAGTGTTGCTAAATGTGCTAGAAGGCATGCAATATTTTGCAGAAATTATGCCACATGCACATATTTCTAATGATCCCAGGTTGAAAAACATATCACTGCCTTCACATTTTAGATATGAGGTACCCTTTCGCAAGTCTTCCCCGTCTGTTTGAAAACTGGACAGCCTGTGTGGTGAGAGAGATACAGTGTTGGTTAAAGCTCTGCAGTGCTATTGTGCATACAGCAGCAGGAAGTGCTTATGTGTGGTTGTTGAGTTAGAGAGATGACATGGCTCCTGTGCATCAGCACCAACACCAACACCAGTCTTTGGTTACTGCAGTAGACTGACACAACAAAAGCCTATTTAAGTTGCACTGTTGCAATGGCATCCTTTCTCTAATGCAGTGGTTCTTAATGCCCATTATAATGGAATAGGAGGCTTGTAATATTGTTGCACTGCTTGTTTTCTAGATTTTTATTTAAAAAAAACGTAATTTTGAAGTTTTGGTTGTTCATGCTTCTAATTGTAACTCTGCTATCATTTTTAACCAACACAGACAAGGATTCAAAAAGGAAAACCTGAACCACCCTCTAAAGTACTGTAATAAAAAAAATAAAATTAAAAAGGCAATAAATATTTATTTTACAGTAAAATTACAACACTAATTTTTGTGTCTGTTTTCACTTTTTTTTGTTGCAAATATTAAACATAACATTTTTATTTTGAGCTATTAAAGCGTTTGGAGATCTTAAAGATTTTTTGTTTTGTTGACAACAGATTTATAAACCATTCTCATTACAAATTTGCAAAGATGGTTGAAAACGCATTGTGTTTTGCAAATTATAAACATTATAAATGTCCCAAATTCACCTAGACACTTATAGACACTGAAAACACCGGTTCATGAGCTCCTCGCAAGTAACACAATGGCACATGCCAACTGTATACTTATATAATTTAAAACACAGCCCTTGTGATTTGATAATTGGATCAACTGGTGAGTAACACTATTTCATATACTAGCCAAAAAACAATTTTTACTTACATTTGGCACTTGGCAAGTGTTAAATTTTGAACCCTGGCTGACATGCTAAGGGTGTCCAGCACACAGCCGCTAGTATAATTTTCTCATTTCCATAAACATATGTACAGCAGTAGAGCTAATACAGTGGCTGGAAATCTGTTTATCCTTCAGTTCCTCGTGCTTCCCCATCTTCATAGAGAACGTGGTACATGGTTGCTCAGAGCGCTTTGGAAAGAAGGTGGAAATGCATTTTTAGATGCTGGGAGCAGGGAAATCTATTTAGAGCGCCTTATTGTAGTAATTAAAATATCGATATTTGCCACCAGATATCGATTCTCGTATCGCATGGAGAAGGACAACGATATATCGCCATATCATATTGTCCCACCCCTATTAAATACAAATGTATTTGAAAACACACCATTTTGCAGTTTGTTTAGTAATTGTTTAATGACATATTGCGATTCATGTGTGTCATACTTCCCAGGTTGGAAAACACGTAAATCTGCATAAATACAGCAAAATCACAGTACTCAGATCTGATAATTGTATGTTTTTAGACAATCTGCAGATGTGCAATCTGCACAACCTGCAATCTACACAGAAAATGACCATAAAGCAGCTGATTCCACCGATCAATACATGACCAATTCCATCCCGGCAAGGGGCTATCCGTGCACTATCATTATTAATCTCACATTTAATCTCAACTTTCTCCAGGGGTTTGTCACTGTAATAAATGTACTTGGATAAAAACATCAGTTAAATGACTAATTAGATAGATAACATGAAGTTTCTGGAGATTAGATTGAGGTTCTTTGGCTACTTATGTTGTGTGCATGTGGGTGGCTCACCTGATTGTGGGTGGCAGTAGCTGCTATGATTATTGCATTGGCAAGGTTGGCACCCCGTGCTGTTGAAGTGCGAGAAGCCTGGGCAGCATGCATCACACTTGTCTCCGTGCATTCCAATCTTGCAGATGCACATGCCTGAACTGCCAGAAAAATACAGAGGAACAGTTATGGAGTTAGAAAGAGTTATACAGGCACAGAAAGAAAGACGTATTGTTCCTACAGAAGCATACAGTATCCTTCAAAAGCCAGACACAGAGAAGTTAAAACCTCTGTCCACATCAAACACCAGGTTTCCTCTGAACTGCCAGAATAGCTGCTCCTTCCCATCCATCACATGTTAATAGACCCGCTCCATGAAAGCTGAAGCAACATCTGTTAGAAATAATGCTGTAAACTAAAGGCATGTATACATAATTTATCTTTGATGGAAATCCAAATTTATCAATTTATCAAATTCAGGCATAAACAATATGAAATGACTAAGGTTTGTGGACAACAAATACCTAAATGTATTTCATTGCATTGGATTTAACAGCAGGTAGGATACACCAGAACCTTTCCTGCCCTGGGTTACATAAAAAATGATTACACACAGGTAAATTAGTCATTAGTGCCTGTGTGTGTAATACAATCTCTTTGTACTGCTTAGAAGAGAAACAGAGCAGGGTAAATGCTCTACATGAGAAATTAAAGTGTAACAATATCAGAACACTTAAAATGAAAAGGAACAGAAATTCCCAGAGATGAGAAAATGTCTGATTATAATATTATACACTTCAGTCTTTGAAGAGCAAATGAGGAATGCAGAAGGATGATTTCTTCTGAGAGGCTTGTGAAATCTATTTTTGAAATTATTTCTTTCAAGCACATGCGCACAAACACACACACACACACACTCACTCTCAGAGTGAATTTACTCTCCACATGTACAATCAGAAGCTCTCTGCCTTTGCCTATACTCAAGCGTAATTAGACTACTTGCTATTCTGACTGATGCTGAGCTCAAAGTTTCTGAGAAAAATAACCCTGACATGCTGGATCAGTTGAACTCGACATCTCAAATCATATCAGTTTTCCTACTGGTTTGATTAGGATACGCAATACTTAAATAATTCAAAGGAGGGGTGTGCGATATTGACAAAATATGATATCTCGATATTTTGGGGATTAGGTAACGATAACGATTAATGAACATATTTTGCTGAGTGTGATATTGTGCTGATATTTTAAGGACCGTGGACAGCGGACTCCTAAAGTTTTTGATATTCTTCATATACAGTGTCAGTTCTGTGGTCTATTCACAGCAGTGACAGAGATTAATCTTTTCCAATAAATTTAAATATATTTTTACTAGGGATGCACGATACTGAGCTCCTGTACTCATACTCGTTAAAATCCCCCGATACCAAACGCCGATACTACACAGCATGTGATAAGTGCCATATTCAGACAAAGAAACATAGACATCAGAACAACAGACAGCAGAATGGAATTATTAGAAATTAGGATGTCTACGAAGTATATGTATGCAGTTAATATAATGTTAAACATTCAGTATTGATTGTATAGCTGATGTGCGCGAGCTGATAAACAAAGCGTGCTGAGTGGATTGAGCGCTGCGGCGCAGATGCGCGAGCTTGTCGAGTGAATATACCTTTCTCACAGACATCACTGGAAAGTTTGTAGTTCGGTCGGATATGTCAAAAACAAGTAAGTAAAACAATGCACAAGTTATTTAACGGTAGGGAGAGAGAGAGAGAGAGAGAAAGAGAGAGAGAGCGCGCGCAATTCTGTTGTGTGATCTTTGATGTTCACTCACTTAGCACGCATCATTTGGATTAAAACTAAATCGTAAAAATTAAGACCATTTATAGGGGTATTCACTATAAATGTCATTTATTTTTACCCTTAAGCATAGACGATTTTCTGGCGAAAGTGAATCTAGCAGCCTGTGTGAAATGCGCTAGGCTGTACTTTTCTGCATCAGTACAAATACGTGCACGCGTTGCGCGTGTTTTGCTTGCTGTTTCTGCATTATATGAGAGGCTTTGGAAAATAATTCGCTGCACGTTTCAGATGAAAAAAAACGCGGCTTCTATTTCTGAAAATATCTCAGTTAGGAGATTTATAACAAGTGGTTCCCTGCATTATTACATTAAAGCGCATGATTACAGTACTAAGCCGCTGCAATGGAGCAGCTCTAATGCTATTAAATTAAAGATGATGTACCATAGAGCAAAAAAAAATGAACAGTGAAAGTAACAAAAACTTGTAAAATATATTTTAATGGGCATAATTAAGTGTGAAAATAACAGAAGGGTATACAGTCAAACCAAAAATTAATCAGAGACCAGATATCATTTTTGATATTTTTTTACTATGGGTGCAGGACACTATAGTTCATTTATGTAAGTGAGGATAGCAAAATAAAGTAAACTGTGACAAATCATACCCAAAAATTCTTCATACAGTGGACTACCAGTAAAATTGATACAAATTTTGGGTCCAAATATTATTCAGACCGAGTCTGGGGAAAAAAAATTAAGTTTAGGTTTGCATGAAGCTGGATGACAGAATGCCCAGGAGACTATATGCTGTCATTAAGGCTAAGGGTTGCCCAACTAAGTATTGATAGTTGTGTAAATACTGTCATCCATTAGGCTACATACCTTTCTATCAAAGTTATCTAACATTATCAAGCTGAATTTGTTCTGACTCCGTTTAACTCTGAGTTCTTGTTATATTTTATTACCATTTTCTAAACTATAGCGAATAAACTGTGATAATGTGAGAAATGTTGAAGGTGTCTGAAAATAAATTTTGGTTTGACTATCTATTTGATGAATAAAGTTAACCAACTAACATTATACACACACTTTTGGTTTCTGTACCCAATATTTAAAAATGTACAAATGCAATAAAATATTGGTATCGGTACTCTGTATCGGCAAGTACCAAAAATAAAAGTATCGGTATCGGGCGAGTACTGGAAAAAGTAGTATCGGTGCATCCCTAATTTTTACCTTTTATGGGCCTTTTTACCTTTATAAAGCAATTTTTTTCCCCAAAAGTGTGCATCATTTGAGTTAAATTCTTACATTTAATCAGTCAATTAGAATAATAAGACATTTTGGCTGTTACCAAACAAATTATATCAGTATCAAAATTAATCTTTGCAATGCAGAGAACGTCTCGTCGTATGTAACCTCATTCCTGAGGAGGGAACGGAGACATCATGTCGGTGACCGACGAATTGGGATCTCATTTAGAGAGACCAATCCACTTCCGAGTGTAAACTAAATGAGCCAATGCACATTGGCATGCGATGATTGCATCCAGCTGCCGCTGATCACAGCGTGAGCATAATCACCAGCGTGGTGCAACGCATACCAGGTTTTCACTGAGGAGCCGAGCCGGTGACCCGGCCGCTCAGCGGTGGTACAGCAGCCGTGGCGACGGGACGTGACGTCTACGTTCCCTCCTTCAGGAAAAGAGGGTTACATACGTAACCGAGACGCTCCCTTTCAGTCAGTCACTCCCGACGTCACGTTGGATGACCGTCGAATTGGGATCCCTACCAAAGCGCCATGTATGCTGCCCCTTCCAGTGTCCTGTGCGAGGCTCCTGTGCCCCCTTTTTGGTGTAGGCCGGCGCTTGCAACAAATAGACCAGTCACTGTTGTCATAGCACTACCACTCAGTGAGATTAGATAACACTGTGAAAACGTACCTGGAAATAGGGCAGGAGTCTGCGGGGAACAGGGCTCTGAGGCTATACCGTGGACTTACACATATGGGATCCACTTAGGTCTCTACATATGGAACACAGCCCTCTACCGGTTCTCACGGATTCATCGAGTGAGGGCCTGGCGCCGGATGTTCCGCCTTGTCTGGCTAACGAGGGGACGGAGGAGCTTGACAGGGCCTACAGTATTGACACTCTGGAGCAGTTTTAGCAAGCGACACTAAACCGGGGCCTCTCAGTGCCACTAACCATTTGAGATGAGAAAAACCGAAGGAATAGGAATCTAAGCACAACGTGTTGGGAGGTTGCCCAGCGCAGCTCTACAAAATCTGTCAGCAAGGCGCCGACGAAGCCAGCAACCCAGGGAGGATGCAAACACTCTAGTAGGAGTTGAGCCTCACAATCTGAGCGGTCAAGGCAACACACTGTGCCTTGAAAGCCAGGGTGATGGCATCACCAATCCAGTGGATATCCTTTACCTTAGAGAATTGGAATGCCTACGCAGGCCTCCGAAGCAGACAAAGAGCTGGTCTGTGGTCCTGAAGCTTTGCGTGCGGTCAATGTAGCACCTTAAGGCTTGGACGGGACAGAGCAAAGCTAGGGCTGGGTCTGCCTCCTCCGAGGGCAGCACTTGGAGGTTCACCACCCGATCCCTGAAGGGAGTAGCGCGTACCTTGGGCACATAGCCGGGCCGGGGCATCAGGATTACCTGGGAGTCAGCCGGCCCAAACTCTAGGCATGAATCGTTGACCGAAAATGCGTGCAGTTCCCCTACCCTCTTGATGGAGGCCAGTATAAGTAGGAGTAGAGTTTTCATTGACAGAAACTTTAGCTCAAATGACTGCAAAGGCTCAAATGGGCCCTGATGTAGTGTTTTAAGCACCAGAGACCGGTCCCAAGAGGGTATAGAGGAGGGCCAGGGAGGATTTAACCTTCTCGCCCCCCTAAAGGAACCTGATGATCCAGTCATGTTCCCGACCGACTTCCCTTCCATGGGGTGTCATGGTTAGCAGCATATCGCAGCGACCTAGAATTTAAGGGTGGCGGGAGACAGCCTTCGCTCCAACCTTTGCTGCAAAAAGGAAAGCATGACCTGATCGGGCATCTCCGGGGGTCTTCTCGGTGAGAACACCACTCAACGAACAGGTTCCAGTTCAAAGCGTAGGCGTGTCTCGTAGATGGTGATCTCGCTGAAGTGATTGTGTCAACTACCTCTTGGGGTAGGTCAACTAGAACCTCCGCGTCCCGTCCAGGACCATAAGTGAAAGTTCCAGGACGGTCTGGACGCGGGTGCCACAGGGTGCTCTGTCTCTGAGTCAGTAGATCCTTCCACAGAGGAATCGGCCAAGGAGGGGCTGTCGCGAGGAGCATTAGTTCGGGAACCAGGTCCGAGTGGGCCAATAATGCACCACGAGCAGGACCTGCTCCTCGTCCCCCCTGACCTTGCACAATGTCTGTGCAAGAAGGCTCACTGGGGGAAACGCATAATTGCGAAGGCCCCGCGGCCAGCTGTGTGCTAGTGCGTCTGTGCCGAGTGTTCCCTCGGTTAGGGAGTAGAACAACTGGCAGTGAGACGTTCCTGGAGAGGCAAACAGGTCTACCTGAGTGGCTCCGAAAAGTCCCCAAACCAGCTGGACCGTCTGGAGATGGAGTCTCCAATCTCCCGGGAGCGTAGCTTGTGACAGCTCGTCGGCCATACAGTTGAGCAGACCCGGAATGTGAATGGCATGTGCTGCCGCGTAAGCACACTTTGAGACGGTTCAAGGCATGGTGCACTGCTAACAACTCTAGGCAATTGATATGCCAATGCAGTTGGGGGCCTGTACACACCCCGAGACTGCTTGCCCATTGTACGTGGCCCCCCAGCCAGGTGTGGAGGCATCCGTGTAAACCACAGCAAGCCTGGAGTTCTGTTCTAGGGGCATTCCTGCCCGGAGGAACGTAAGGTTTGACCACGGGGTGAAGGTTTGGCGGCATGCTGGTGTGACTTGGACCCGGTGAGTGCCGTGCTTCCATGCCCACCTCGGGACTCGGCCATTAAGCCAGTGCTGGAACGGTCTCATATGAAGCAGCCCCAGTGGCATAACTGCCACTGCAGCTGCCATATGCCCCAGGAGCCTCTGAAATAGTTTCAGTGGGACCGCTGTCCTGCCCTTGAACGAATTCAAGCAGTTTAGCACCAACCGCGCATGTTCCTCTGTGAGGCGTGCTGTCTGTTCGACCGAATCCAACTCCATACTGAGAAAAGAGATCCTATGCGTCGGGGAGAGTTTGCTCCTTTCCCAGTTTCCCAGGGCCCGAAGGCCCAACAGGCTGAGGTGTGAAAGCACCAAGTCCCCCCACCGCCCCATGTGGTGCACACAACTGAGGCTGATACTGAGCTAGTATGAGCCGTCATGAGGTAGTGGGAACGCGAACGCCCTGTTCTCTAGGGGAACAGGGCTGCCTCTGCCAAACTTAGTGAAAAACAAGGGCTGCGGGGACGCAGCCCGGAGGGCAGGACCTCATACTGATATGCTCGTCCTTCGAAATGGTCTGCGGCGCGTAAGGATCGACACATGAAAGTACGTGTCCTTCATGTTGATCGCTGCGAACTTGTGCGTCGTAAACCCTCCGCCTTTCTTGGGACCCCCAAAAACAAAATTGGGCACAGTAAGGGCTGTAAAACCCTGTATTTATATCGGCTGGAGGGACCGGCTCTATTGTGTCCTTTGCCAGTAGGACTGCGATCTCTGCCCGTAGAACAGGGGCATTGGCCGCCTTCGCTGTAGTGAAGTGGATACCGCTGAACTTGGGCGGGTGCCGGGCGAACTGAATCTCATAGCCAAGGCTGATGGTCCGCAGAAGCAAACGAGACCAGTTGGGTAGCGCTAACTAGGCACCCAGATACGGTGCAAGCAGGGCCAGTGGAACCACCACCGTACCCACAGTGAGGCAGCAAGGTGGAACGCAGGGACCCAACTCGGGCGGCTTGTGAGCGGACCGAAGAGGGGTCTTAGTGTGCGGTGCAACGCTTACCTGGTACCACGGTTTGGCAGAGGGCCTTTGATGATGCTCTCGAACCACCCGCTGCCGCCTGCTGGCGAGAGAGCAGGATGAGTGTGGTCCGGTTTTGGTCCATCCGCGACTCTCCATGCCCTCTTAGGACCCAGAGACAGAGAAAACCACTCTCCTGTCGAGATTTTCCAGATCTCAACCGCGCCCTCCTCTGGGAGGGAGAAGGTCGGGGCCTTCACCATCCCCCAAATGTGTGGTCAGTTTCTTCCTCTCTGGGTCACCCGTCCCGAGGCCTCTTGCTTTTTCACTCACCGCAGGTTTGACGGGGGCCTGGTGGGTGGGGCGGCCTGCTACGGCCAGTCCACGGTGCCGCTGGCTGGAGGCTGTGCGGATGCGGCGGAGCAGGGGCGGACTGCAGGGGCCGCCCTCGCGAGAGCAGTGTGCTGGGGCGACTGCGGCTGGCGGATGGGTGGATGGCAAGAAGCTGCCCGCCGGAGCAGGGTATGTACACCGCATCAGTCGGCTTCTTGTGCAGCCGAGAGGCTGACGGCCAAGCTCTCGACGCGTCGCCGAAAGAGACATCTGGTCTGGGACATCAGGGGTACGAGCATTAAGGAACCGAAACCCTTGTCAGGCGTCCCTCTATCAAAACAGACACAGCCAAGAGATGGCTCTCCGGACCACAAGTGTGGAAGCCTGCCTTCTGTATGAAGGAGCCAATCGCTAATCGGTAAAGTCAGAGCGCCACTGCAGCTGCCATTAGAAGCATAGATCTGTAGAGGTAGATTGCCCCATTCGACGGCCCAAGCATGTAGAGGTGTCCGCATCTTTAACGGTCAAATTGACGTCATCTACCATAACTAATCACTAATATTCGAAGATGCCACAAGTGCCAACAATCCTGCACAGTGATGGTTGTATAAGAAACAGGATAACCTTTCACAGGTGAGAAAGTGTTGGTTTGTGTTTTTAAATGTATTAAAGGGGTCATATGATACGATTAAAAATTTTGCTTTCTCTTTGGAGTGTTACAAACTCTTTGTGCTTAAAGAAGATCTGTAAAGTTGCAAAGACGAAAGTCTCAAAACCAAAAAGATATTCTTTATAAAAGTTAAAACTCATCCACGCCCTCCTAAAACGCCTCGTTCTAACATCCCCACATGTCTACTTCACTATGTGGGAAGATTTGCATAACGCAAATGTTTATGCAAAGAAAGAAGGTGTAACTTTAATTCTTGCTGTTGCCACTGCTGCCATGTTGTGGAGTCGCTGTGTGTTTCGTTGTGAAAGCGAAACTACTTTGTTTGGCCTTCCAAAAAAGGACACAACTAGAAATCAGTGGTTAGTTGTATACATGATTCAGGAACTGTTCAACCTCAACTATCCAGATGTGAGCTGGCCTTTTATGGAGGGATGAGGGACTGTTTCCTGAACCTGCAGCCTACAATGGGTCTGTGCTCAAAGGTTGTTCTATAAAGTGGGGCAATTCCAACTTTCCAAGGACAGTCTGGTGCTTCTGACTCACAGCCTGTAAGTACGTTTTTATATTTAAAAAATTTGCCACTTACGATTCAAACACGAGTTTTGAGCAGAGTAGAGTAGCGCTTGTAGTTTGTAATTTCTCCAATCACAATGCCGATGTGGTTTTCTGTTTTACGCAGCGCGATACGCCACGAAAACAGAGTAAAAAGACAGATAAGTCATTAATAAATCCGTCATTATGTCCCCCAACTAGGATGCAACAATGCTCGTTTGAAGTGGGTTTTATGTTTTGTCTCATACTGCTGGATTAATTTTTTGGTGTAATGCATTCACAACCAAAACACAACCTAAACACTGTTCTTTTTTTATGTTTTTTTTTTAGTAACGTCATATGTCCCTTTAACTTAATATTAAAAGTATCATGGAAAAAACTTGTGTCCTAAAAAGAAAAAAAAGAAAATGTTGTGAAACATGGACTTTATGTTGGTTTGCCAACCTGCTATCTTGTTTGTATGGCTTAGTTAGGTCTACACAACAATGGTTGAGCTCTCTCGAGACCTCCAGACTCGAGGGGTTCACGAGACCTCAGGCTGTTATGGTGAATGACTTCAAGTGCTCTTTGAATCTGGTGGCCGGCTTAGATATAGGGCCCATGAAACAGTCACTAAGTTAGAGGATATATGTATGACATATCTATGCGTTGAGAGTCCCGGAGCTATAGAAAAACAGTCGGGAGGTTCTGCGATGAGTGCTCAGGACTCTGCATGCGCCTGGACTGGTATAGCTGAAAAATAAGCTTTATGCATTGCGCCAAAGAAAACAACTACGCGGACAGGTTGTGTCAGACTCACTTGGGGTGATTTATCGGAATAAAGTGACAATTTAATCTTAAGCTTGGCTAAAGATTTTGAGATTTGATGTTTCCCATTCAAAGAAGATAGGAGTGCACTTGCATGCTCTAGAGGATTCAAAGATGAGCCGCCGAGTGAAATGACTGCATTAAAGGGCCTTTGATGCAGTCAGAGGGACATAAATGCATTTAACGCAATTACAAATGCATGCATGTTTTGTATATTTTAAAAATAAAACATTGATTAATGTTTGAGATTTTGAATAAATGAAAAAATCTGGTTAAGAGTGACACTACGCCATATTGGAAAAACAACTGGTTTTGACCACAGTGTCGGACTGAGTCCCAAAACACACTCGCTGCCAATTAGCAGTAAGGGGCGTGTCTAGCAATGATAGGTAGAAGAGAGCGCTCAGTGATTGCACAGGATGGATATTAGCAGATCGACTTGACTTTCGGAGGAACAAAACATTAAAAAGAGCGGGATAACGTCCAGGAAAAAGAGGTAGGACCGCCTTATTGGAGCAGCTGTCCAGCAGTGGAAGAAATCCAAAGGAGGGAAGGCCTGGAATAGGATGACGAGGTTTCTTTGTTTCTCTTGATAGGTGAAGTTATTGTTGCTTTTGTATATGTTTCACACAAACTTTAATACTGTGTTGGCAATTGCTGAAAATGGCTAGCAGCTTTCGCCATCAATTGATGCCGGGTTGTGTAGTAAGTGTGGGGCGGAGATACGAAGATGGGGCAGAGGTCCTGGTTGGGCGAAGAGGAGAAGCGGAGAAGATTGATGGGAGTGTTGTTTGGGCGAACTTTCAAAATATCAACATCATTGGCAATAGATTTCGCTTAGAGGTGCCACGACGTAAATGTGCACATAAAGGATAAAAAATGGCACGAATAGAGGGCAGCAAGGTCACTGGTTAAACATAAAAAGAAGAAAATTGTAAAAAAAAAGAAATTAAAAAAAAGAAACAGAATTATTTATTTTAATATTTAATTATTTTTAAAAAAAGAAAAGAAAAAAAGGGAATTTAAATTCATTCAGGAACGAAACAACGTCATGTTGCCATCACAAGAAAGCAAAACAATGCTGTGGCTTTGTTTGGAATTATTTCTGTTGGCGAAATAGAGCAAAAACAGGCGATGTGGTGTCGAAAACGTAAGTCTCTTAATATTAACTTCTTGTTTATTGAACTGTAGTATAAATTAAATATCCTATTTATAAGCATGCTGATTATTGGAGAAAAAAAATTCACTTTTCTTGTGATATTGATTAACTATATGCAATTATATAAATGTATAAATTTTCTGCCCCCATATCTCTAAAATGCATTTTATTAGACTGAATCATGCAGTGAAAGAACGCACTTTAAGTGTGCACGTGCACTAGTCTAACCTAGTAGATTTCACGTAATGTATGCATGCACTCTGTAGGTGAGTTTTGTTTGTTTTTTTTGCGATATACTCCATGTCAAATCTCACATTGTTAAAACAACAATTAAGATATTATCGTAGACAATACATATAGCACACCCCCTACTTCAGAGCAAAAAACACTACATCAAAATTAATATTAAAAAGCACATAACTGCAACCATGCCTAAAACCCTGTGTTTCCCGAAATATTGTCAGGGCTCAAATGCAACATCACAACATTGAGCAGCACACTTCTGTCATGGGCTGGTTTATGTCCTGTTAATTTCAATGAATTTCAATGTCTTCCCAAATATTAGAATTTAATTATGAAAGTAGCCACGAATTACAGCTACAGTGTGTAATCTTTTAATGTTTTTTTTTATGTTTTAATGCAAGCTTAATTTGCAGAATCAACTTAATAGTAAATGTTTAATGAGCTGAGCGATGTCTACTTTTTGCTGGGCAGAGTTGGGTATAACGCGTTACACAGTAGCTGTACAGTAACACAGTTACACAGTACAGTAACGCGTTACTGTAATCTAATTAACGCATTATATTTTAAATTTGTGTAATTTGATTACAGTTACTAAAGTCAATATAATTGCGTTACTTAAGTTTAGAGGTCTGCACGGGCTTTAAAGTGAAGCCCGAACCCGGCCTGTACCCGAGATCGTCTGACCTGACCCGACAGTCGGGGTTCCGGCACAGTTAAATTTAGAGCCCGAACCCGACCCGAACCCGAAATCTTTTTTTTTCCCCCACAACGAATAGCCAATTAAAAAAAAAATGCTGTAGGCGTCACGGAGAATGCAAGCGTTCGTCTTACATATCAGTAAACAAATACATGTAAAGTTCACAAGGCAAAAGAAAAAACACTTACCAGTTATGAAAGTTTATGAACATCAGATGCAGCAGTCACATAAATTCTGCCGAGTTTTTGAATGGTTGTATAGCCTACGACAAGACGATAATTCCTCCATCGTGCAAATTATGGTCATTTCGTCAGTTAAGGCTCATTAGCATTCGGCCTGCTTTAAATCAGACACATAGATGCAGTGCGATTAAATCGCATTTATTTGAATTAATTAATTATATAATTTATTTGAATTAGCGCGCGCGGTCGCGAGAGAGAGAGAGAGAGAGGGATGAAAGTTGCGTGTGTGAACCTGAGTCTGCGCGTCTTTCTCTACAAGCAATGAAGCTTAGTTACTTCAAAAACAGAGATTTTACCACCTCATTGCTGAGAAATATAATGCAGCGGTCAGTATCGAAGCTATTTTATTAATAAAAGTTTCCGTGCTGTGTTGTCATTGTCATGTGCAATAATGTGTGTGCATGCGTCTATGAAAGCAGCGTACCTACTCTGCATATAGTTTTAGTTTAGCTATAAACCCGAGCCCGACCCGAACCCGAAAGTATTTCGGGACCCGTTGGGCTCGGGTCAGGTAGCAGACCTCTACTTACGTTACAAAGTAGTGTTAGAAAAAAAATATGCTTTTAAATAACGTTTGCGCGGCCGCGACGCAGGCGCCGGCGCGATCCCTTGCTTTTTCTGATAACAGCGAAAAGAACTTAAATGCTCGCCGTTTTGATCGGACATATAAGTGAGAAATAATTCGATCGTGAGGGTCTACTTTTATTTGGGTACACTCACAATATCATCAAAAGATTGTGCTTTTGTAAAATAAAGAAAATATACAGGGTGCGCTTTCAGCTGTCTCAGTCTCTGCTAACTTCTTTCTGAAACACATCACTAAAATGAACCAAAACTTAGAGAATACTTCACACACAGACATGAGAAACATATCTATAGAAAGCTTTTGAAGTCTGCTTTTATCAGGGGTCATATGATGCGATTTCAATGTTTCATTTCTCTTTGGAGTGTTACAAGCACTTGGTACATAATGAAGATCTGTAAAGTTGCAAAGACTAAAGTCTCAAATCCAAAGAGATATTCTTTGTGTTTTTGATGTGTTTTTTTAACTTTAAACCGCAGAAACACATTTCATTACACCAAATACACCAAAAAATTAATTTTCAGCAGCATCATATGACCCCTTAAATGAATTAAGTATTATCGAAAATAACTGTTCTCTGATGAAGTAATCCGATGAAACCAAAGCGAGGGTCAGTCTTTCCCCGTCTGAAGGATATCTGTAACGGTCACCATGCCCACACGCAGCACGCGCTATTCATTCGGTAATCATCCACATGAGACGCTGTAAACGCCCACATAACCTCCATAAAGCTAGTGTTTGTTTGTATTTTGTTGTTTTAAATAAATAAATAAATAAATTTTAGCATTCAAATATGCACTGTATGTTCATAAATACTGTTTTCAAATGTTATCAGAACCATTTTCAATTTATTATGTTTTTTTCTGTCTTTAATGCTCACACAGTTAAACACAGTTAAGCCAGCATACACAGCCTACACTCAGTAAGCAATGTTGTATATAAAACACTGTATAGGCACATTTAAAGATATATTTTTCATTGTTAGGCAGGCTTATACTAAGAATGTTAAGTTTTAGAAATGGATTAAATCTTTAAGTCAAATTGCTGTTTTCATCCCTTTGTAATATTTTTCAGTCAATATTAAATTACTGAAAGAACTACAATTTTCACTTTGTAGTGTATTTCTTTTTAGGTTTGATATGTTTTCATAGTAACTTAAAAGTAAAGTAATTAGTAATCTGATTAATTTTACATGCAGTAATCAGTAATGTAATCAAATTACAATTTTCAAGTAGTAATCAGTCATTTGTAATCCATTACTTTTTTTGAGTAACTTACCCAACACTGTTGCTGGGTAAATGAGTTAGGGGCAGGACTATCTGCTCTGCTTGGCCAAAGAATGAAACATGGAGAGGATATTTCAGAAACCTACTTGGAAACAATCATTATTTCTGCAATGCATTCATGCACACTGCAGCTTTAAGCCTCAAAAGCAACACAAAAGAGATGTTCCTACTGAAACAAAAGAAAACATTAAAAATGCAGAATCACATAATCCAGAACTGCACTGGATGCAAACCTTTTGCTCTTAAAAACTCGTGAGAATACACTAGCCGTCTTTGCCCTGAGGGTGTAAGAATGTTGAGGTTTCCATGGCAACAACACCTCAGATCACCAGAAAATACCCCATTGTGATTAAACTGAAAGTATATTACAGTATAATCACCAGGGCAACAATCCCACACAAAAGACAAGCATTAAATATGCTGTGGAAGCAAATTTACAACCTTTCATAAATCATGCAGCCTTTGCACTTGTCAAGATTAATTAATGAATCGTTTTAGCAAATTGTGGAAATGCTGATGGCACAGCACGGTTCATACCCACTCAAAAGGGGGAAAATACCCAGAATATATTAACTTTAAAGTAGCAGAGCAATGGTAACACTTAATAATAACGTTCAGTTGTAAGTCATTTATAATTGATTAGTTAATGATGAACTAATCATTTACAAAACATTCATAAGCAATTAATAAGTGATATGCTAACAATTTGTGTATGTTTTGTTAATTCATTTACAAGTCATTTACAAGTGATTAGTTAATGATGAACTAATCATTTACAAAACATGACTATGTGTTCATAAATGATTAATAAGTGATATGTTAATATTTGTATCTATGTTTTGTAGATTAAGTTATAAATAATTTACAAGTGATTAGATGATGATTAACTAATCATTTACAAAACATGACTATGCATTCACAAATGATTATTAAGTAATATGCTAACAATTTACAAATCTCGTAAGTTATCTTAAAAAATAGCAGATCCTTAGTAAAAGGTTAACACACAGAAAAAAAAATTATACTAAATTTGTAGTTGCAAACAATATATTTTAGCTACATTTAAATAAAAAAAATGTTGAAAGTTAGTCAACTAATGTGTTATTTAAATGTAGCTAAAATAAATTGATTGCAACCACTTATCTTAAAAAAATTTAGTAAATTCAATGAATCATTGTTTTTAGTATAGTTACTAGTTAATATATTATTATTCACTTGAAAATCATTGAAATGTCAACATTGTACTATTATCGCACAGCGTTATAAATACTCCATGTGTGTCAGAGAAGACATCTGTCTACATCCTCACCAGTCAGGCCTTACATTGCAGTACACACTACAAAGTAGGTATGCACCGATACTGAGCTCCTGTACTCGTACTCGTTAAAATGCCCCGATACCAAACACCGATACCACACAGCATGTGATAAGTGCCATATTCAGTCAAAGAAACACCGACAACAGAACAACAGACAGCAGAATGGAGTTAAGGAAGTCTACTACGAAGTATATGTATGCAATGAATATAATGTTAAACATTCAGTATTAACGCCTGTATAGCTGATGTGCACGAGCTGATAAACAAAGCGCGCTGAGTGGATTGAGCACGCAGCGGCGCAGATGCGCGAGCTTGTCGAGTGAATATACCTTTCTCACAGACATCACTGGAAAGTTTGTAGTTCGGTCGGATATGTCAAAAACAAGTAAGTAAAACAATGCACAAGTTACTTAACGGTAGGGAGAGAGACAGAGAGAGAGAGATGCGCACTTCTGTTGTGTGATCTTTGATGTTCACTCACTTAGCACACGCATCATTTGGATTAAAACTAAATCGTAAAAATAAGACCATTTATAGGGGCATTCACTATAAACATAATTTATTTTCAACCTTAGGCATACACAACTTTCTGGCGAAAGTGAATCTAGCAGCCTGTGTGAAATGCGCTAGGCTGCACTACTGTCCTCTCATTCTGCACCAGTACAAATACGTGCACGCGTTTTGCTTGCTTGAGTGTTTCTGCAGTATATGAGTGGTTTTGGAATATAAATCGCAGCACGTTTCAGATGAAAAAACGCAACTTCTATTTATGGAAATATCCCAGTTAGGAGATTTATAGCGAGTGGTTCCCTACATTATTACAGCAAAGCACGTGATTACAGTACTAAGCCGCTGCAATGGAGCAGCTCTAATGCTATTAAATTAAAGATGATGTACCACAGAGCAAAAAATTAACAGTGAAAGTAACAAACTTGTAAAATACATTTTAATGGGCATAATTAAGTGTGAAAATAACCGAAGGATATACAGTCAAACCAAAAATTATTCAGAGACCAGATATAATTTTTATATTTTTTTACTAGTGGATGAAGGACATTATAGTTAATTTATGTAAAGTGAGGACAGCAAAATAAAGTAAACTGTGACAAATTATACCCAAAAATTCTTCATACAGTGGACTACCAGTAAAATTGATACAAATTTGGGTCCAAAAATTATTCAGACCGAGTCTGGGAAAAAACATTGAAGTTGAGGTTTGCATGAAGCTGGGTGACAGCATGCCCAGGAGACTACAGGCTGTCATTAAGGCTAAGGGTTGCTCTGACTAAGTATTGATAGTTGTGTAAATACTGTAATACTAACAGCTGTCTAATTTTTGGTTTATTGTAATCCATTACATACCTTTCTATCAAAGTTATCTAATATTATCAAGCTGAATTTGTTCTGACACAGTTTAACTCTGAGTTCTTGTCATATTTTATTACCATTTTCTAAAATATAGCGAATAAACTGTGATAATGTGATAAATGTTGAAGGTGTCTGAATAAATTTTGGGTTGACTGTATCTATTTGATAAATGAAGTTAACCAACTAACATTATACATACTCTTTTGGTTTCTGTACCCAATATTTAAAAAAATTTACAAATGCAATAAAAATATTGGTATCGGTACTCGGTATCGGCAAGTACCAAAAATAAAAGTATCGGTATCGGGCGAGTACTGGAAAAAGTGGTATCGGTGCATCCCTACTACAAAGTATTCAAAACCTGTTGTGTAAACAGTAAACACATTAATAAATCATTTACAAAGCTTTCTTAAACACTATCCCGTGTAAATGTTTTACAAACCTGCCGGTTACAGGTTGTGTGTGTGTACACACTGGGGTGAAAGATCTACGAATGATGAGTAAAACATTTACAACTGATGACGAGTAGTTTACACTTTAGAATAGGGGATGCACAAAGCTTTGTAAATGATTTATTATGTGTTTACACAACAGGTTTTGAATACTTTGTAGTGTGTACTGCAATGTAAGGGCTGACTGGTGAGGGTGTAGACAGATGTCTTCTCTGACACACATGGATTATTTTTAACGCTGTGAGATAATAGTACAATGTTGACATTTCAATGATTTATGAGTGAATAATAATATATTAACTAGTAACTTATTAACCATTTACTAAGGATCTGTTTGATTATTTCATGATATGCTATTTTTTAAGATAACTTGTGACAGATTGGTAAATCGTTAGCATATTACTTAATCATTTGTGAACGTATAGTCATGTTTTGTAAATGATTAGTTCATCATCATCTAATCACTTGTAAATGATTTATAACTCAATCTACAAAACATAGATAAAAATATTAACAAATCACTTATTAATCATTTATGAACACATAGTTATGTTTTGTAAACGATTAGTTCATCATTAACTAATCACTTATAAATGCCTTACAACTGAACGTTATTATAAAGTGTTACCTACTCAGGTTGGGTATGTAGGGATGTGCTGTTTTAATGAAATCCATTAGTACAAGACCAGTTAGTTTGTAGCTGATATTCATGCACACTACCCAGGGAAATCTGGTGGTCACTGCTTTAGTACTTGGCTTCTGTAACGTGGGAGGCGTGACAACGGAGTTGAGGATCCAAGTGCAGGCTTTATTTACAAGAGTGGTCAAAACAGGCAGGGTCAATCAACAGCAAACAGGTATAACCCAGGATGAGACAAAAGAGTAATCCAAAAACAGGCGATGGTCAGGGCAGGCAGCAAACAATCAGAGAAAACCAGAGAAACAGTCCAAGGCAAAAACAAGGCAAGGCAACAAGGAACTAGGAAAACCAAGAAACACGGGAACGCTACAGACAAACCAACAATCAAACAATACTGAGCATTGTGAGTGTGTTGAAACAGGCTTTAAATAGGGTTAGACTGATGATGTAATGAGATACAGGTGAAGGCAATCAATGATGATGAGTCCGGCAAAGGATTATGGGAAATGTAGTCTGGGGTAGAACATATAGTCCATCCTTGTCAGACATGCCATGTAAGAAAAGCTTTTTAGCCTCATTGAATTGTTTTCAAGGAAGCCTCTTACATGTTTGGCATTTTCATAAATCTATGCATTTATTCAAAGTGACTCAAGTGTAACTATTTCTAAAGTTTGAGGTCAGTAAGATTTTTCTTTTAAAGAAATAAATACTATTCAGCAAGGATGCATTAAAGGATGCATCCAATTCATCAAATATGACAGTGAAGACTTTTACATTGAAACAAAAGATTTCTATTTCAAATAAAAACTGTTCTTTTAAACTTTCTATTCATCAAAAAATCATGAATAAAATGCGTCATGGTTTCACAAATACATTTAGCACCTAACTGTTTTATTATAGCACTTAAAATTAGAGATGCACCGATTGCAATTTTCTTGGATTCCGATTTCCGATTTTTTGGAAGTGTGACCTGCCAATACCGATTTTTGCAGATTCCGATTTTCTTTCTACGAACAATAAAAACCGCGGGAATGAGCTAATAATGCGCACTACAAGCACTATTTAACCGGAGCGAATGAGATCTGTGTGTGAGAGAAGGGGTCGTCGGAGAGAAGAGCGCGAGAATGCGCGGCTGACGTTTATTGCCTGTGCCGCTGGTAACAAACGGATCGGCTCGGAATCGGAAAGAAGTGAGACTGACAGGCCAATCACCGATCCGAGCCGATCATGAGGAAAATCGGCCGATTCTGATCCCTGGCCGATCGATCGGTGCATCTCTTATATAAATGAATATAAAAATGGAAAGAGGGCAAATTGACCACCAACACAATACTCCTAATAGCAGCATCAGCTGCAGATGTCATGAATTTGAGTCTTTCTCCCACTCTGTTATTTCAGGGTTTATTCATGCCGAGTGAAATAGGCACATTCCCCTGGGTCATTACAAGCAGGCCATAAATGAACTGGTGTAATGTTTGGGTATCTCCTGATCTACTTTCACTTGAATACTATAAAATAATCAGTCAGCTCTCTTTTAATAATTCACATAGGAACTAACTACTACTACTGTATTGATTAAAAAATGTTCAAACCGTAAAGCAGACTGTTAATTACATGGTGCTGTCCATTGACTCTGTTATTGACTGTGGTATTGTTCCTGATTATTCACTGCATCACTGAATGCCATTGTCACTATCCTGCCACAATCTCTTCCAAAAATGTGTTCCTGGAAATAATAACCCAGAGTAACAGACATACAGTAAAATAGTGGATGACAGTATCTAGTTTAATTGGGTGGTCTGATGTGCCCTCATTCACTGGGATATTTTAGGGGCATGTTTCTGATAAAGGAACTATATGTTTGAGCCTCAAGTTTGAGTTTGTTTGAGTATCAAAGGGACAATGCTGATTGTGTGGAGGAGGGCAGTGGGAGGCCTGACAGAACAAAGCCACACTGTGCTTGGAGCAGAGCTGGAGACTGTTAATAACCCCTTCTGCCTACAGGCCAGAGCTGGCGAGAATGAATGCAGAGAGCTGTCAAGGAGAGAATGAGAAGAACAAAAGATTATAGAAATGAAGTGATGAGTGATCATCAAAAGGGGTCTGAATTGACTTATAGTGATGATCGAGAGTATATAAATAGATAAACAGATTAATAAACCTATTAAATGTTTTTTTTTTATGTAAAAATAAGATACATTTGGTGTCAGGACTGCTTCCCACGTATCAACAAGGACACGAAAGGTTCAGTAGACTGTTTGCTTTAAACGAATGGTTATTGTCATGGTGTAAAGAACAGAAACTGCTCTTTATTAATAACTGGAATCTTTTCTGGGAGCGACCTAGGCTTTTTTGCACTGATGGCCTGCACCCCAGCAGAATCGGAGCGGAACTCATTTCGGACAACATCTCCAGGACGCTAAGCACCATATGACTAGTAAGTCAAATCTCAAATAACTGCCATGATGACTTTTGTTCTACCCACTTAAATGATATAAGTACTTGCATTGTCCAATCTATAAAGACTGTCTGTTCCCCAAATAGTGAGGTCAAAAAATTAATTTAATGCAGGATCTAGAAAAAAACCTGATCGTGATTAAATAGGGTTGGGCCGATAGACGATGCCATGTTAAGCTAATCGTGATTCCCCCCCCCCACCCCCTCTCCCGCAATCCGCCGCATCCCAGTTCCGTGTTTGGAAAGGAAATTAAGTGTACTACGGAAACACTAAAGGGAATAAATAGCCTACGAGATGGGAGGATAAAAAAATATTTCAATACTGTCTCTCTCAATTATATCGTTGGGTAATTGGGTAAGTATAGGCGGACTCTGTATATATAAATGCGGGCATCAGGGCGCCGCTATTGAAACCACTTTCGATTGCGTGCTCTCATTTTACTTTCACTTTCATTTTTGAGATTTGCGATCACAAGGACTCTGTACTATGGAGCGGATGTACTTGCCACACATTTGACAAGATTAAATGTTTGTCATTGTTGCTCAGGATCTGCAAATCATTCGCCGTCTTCCTATCAGACATTTCTCCTTACTCTGTGTAAGTGGCAAGTGAACTTTCATGTACTGTAATGCAACAAGCTACCGCAAGCGGCTAACCTTTTAGAACGCATTATTTGTTTCACCCGCTGCGGGAACACCATATTCTAACCACACCCCACCCAAGACATCGCCCAACCCTAGATTAAACCAGAAAAATGTAAAATAAATGAACAAAAACAAGTTTTAAAGTTTGGGCTCCTAAAAATTAGATCACTCGCACCCAAAGCAGTAATAGTAAATGAAATGATCACAGATCATAGTTTTGATGTACTCTGCTTGACTAAAACCTGGCTAAAACCAAATTATTATACTGGTCTAAATGATTCTACTCCACCAAGCTACTGTTATAAGCATGAGCCCCGTCAGATTGGTCATGGCGGCGGTGTTGCAACAATATATAGTAATATTCTCAATGTTACTCGGAGACTTTAACATTCATGTTGGTAATATAAATGATGCGTTAGGACTTGCATTTACAGACTTAATAAACTCTTTTGGAGACATACAATACATAACCAGACCCACTCATCGTTTTAATCATACACTAGATTTAATTATATCGCATGGAATTGATCTTAATGATATAGATATAGTACCTCAAAGTGACGATGTTACTGACCACTACCTTGTATCATGCATGCTGCATATTACTAATATTAACTATATGGCTCCGCGTTATCGTACGGGCAGAACTATTGTTCCAGCCACCAAAGACAGATTCACAAATAAACTACCTGATTTATCTCAACTGCTCTGTGTAAATATAACACATAAACACATATGAACTAGATGAAATGACTAGCAATATGGGCACTATCTTCTCTAATAAATTAGAAGCTGTTGCCCCCATCAAATAGAAAAAGGTTAGAGAAAAACGTACTGAGCCATGGTACAACAGTAATAACCATTCTCTCAAGAAAAAAAAACTCATAGTCTTGAGCGCAAAATGGAGAAAAACTAACTTGGAAGTTTTTAGAATTGCATGGAAAAACAGTATGTACAGCTATAGACAGGCTCTAAAAGCTGCCAGGTCCGAGCAAATCCACAAACTCACAGAAAATAACCAAAACAATCCAAGGTTTTTATTTAGCACAGTGGCTAGATTAACAAATAATCAGACGCCACCTGATCTAAATATTCCCTCACAGCTTAATAGTAATGACTATGAATTTCTTCACTGATAAAATAGATAACATCAGAAATACAATAACAAATGTAGAATCAACAGCATTTTGTAATTCAACTTCATTCATTGAACCCAAAGAACTACTGCAGGCTTTAACTATGACCCAGGAAGAGCTAAATAAACTTAAAACTGCTTCTAAACCAACAACATGTTTATTAGATCCTGTACCAACTAAATTAATAAAAGAGTTGTTACCTGTAGCAGAAAAAAACACTTCTCAATATTATTAATTTGTCGTTGTCTTTAGGTCACGTCCCAAAAAACATTCAAGCTGGCGGTTATTAAGCCTTATTAAGAAACCACAACTAGATCCTAGTGAACTGACAAATTACAGACCTATTTCAAATCTTCCTTTTATGTCTAAAATTTTAGAAAAAGTTGTGTTTGCTCAGTTGTGCTCCTTCCTGCAAAAAAAATTATTTCTATGAAGAATTTCAGTCAGGTTTCAAGGCCCAATCATAGCACAGAAACTGCACTTGTTAAAAATACAAATGACTTGCTTCTTGCGTCAGACCAAGGCTGCATCTCATTGCTAGTTTTACTTGACCTTAGTGCTGCGTTCGACACTATAGATCATGACATACTCATAGATCGATTACAAAAATATACAGGTATTCAAGGGCAGGCTTTAAGATGGCTTAGATCCTACCTGTCCGATCACTACCACTTTCACATTTATTAAATTGCGGATCATTAATTAATCCAGTAAAGTATGGAGTGCCAAAGGATCGCCTAGGTCCTTGCTATTTGCAATATACATGTTGCCCCTTGGTAATAATATTAGAAAATACGGGATTAGTTTCCAATGTTATGCCGATGATACTCAACTATATATATCAACAAGACCAGATGAAACTTCTAAATTATCGAAGCTAACATAGTGTGTTAAAAATGTAAAAGACTGGATGAACAATAATTTTCTCCTATTAAATTCTGATAAGACAGAGATATTACTTATTGGACCAAAAAACAGTACACAGAATCTATTGGATTACAACTTGCATCTAGACGGATGTACTGTTACTTCCACTACAATCAAAAATATATTAGATAGCAACTTGTCTTTTTAAAATCATATTTCCATGTTACAAAAACAGCATTCTTCCAACTTAGAAACATTGCCAAGTTACGAAAACATGTTACCTGTTTCTGATGCAGAAAGGCTAGTTCATGCATTCATGACCTCTAGACTGGACTATTGTAATGCAACTGCTAGGTGGTTGTCCTGCATCTTCAATAAACAAGAAAACAGGTAGTCCAAAATGCAGCGGCTAGTGTCTTTACCAGGTCAAGAAAATATGATCTTATTACCCCATTTTTACATTCTCTGCACTGGCTACCTGTTAAGTTCTTTATCAGTTACAAAATATTACTACTTACCTTAATGGTTTAGCTCCTGCGTACCCAACTAGTCTTATACCACACTACAATCCATCATGCTCCCCAAGGTCACAAACCTCTGGACTTTTGGTAGTACCCAAGATAGCAAAGTCCACTAAAGGAGGTAAAACTTTTTTGCATTTGGCTCCCAAACTCTGGAATAACCTTCCTTATAATGTTCAGACACACTCTCTCTCTTTAAATCTAGATTAAAGATCTCTTTAGCCAAGCATTCACATAATGTATATCATAACCCTGTACTCCAGTTAAATCTGATCAAATGCACATTATTATTCTTTGCGACACAAAATTTTTTGCTTAGTTGGAAAGCAGCTATGCTATTGTTTCTCCTATTGCTTCTATCGTTTTGCACACGGGATTGACATCCTGAGGTAAATAGGATTTATACAAGCTTCAGTCTGGATCCAGCCCTTGCAAAGACCTGAGATGACCGAACACCTAAGAAGAGATGATGCCAACCCCTCACAAGACCTCAGATGATGGCAACCCTCAGACAACATACAAAACTACGAAATTTTGCTATAAGTTTGATTCGCAACATATAATCATTGCTGTTAATAGTGTTCACCGTCTGTTTGATTACACAACATTAACTAACTTGATTTTTACTGTACATTTCTGCCATATGGACATCAAATTGAGATAGTCACCACTGATAAGCTATTACTAATTATAATATAGAAACTAAAATTTTCTGTAAAGCTGCTTTGCAACGATTTGCATCGTGAAAAGCGCTACACAGATAAACTTGAATTGAATTAAAAATGCAAAGAGGTTTTTGTGAGGGTTTAAGGGTAGGATTAGTGTTGGAGCATAACATAATTGAATTTTATTTAATAATAATAATATATACACATATACGTACATGCGAAAAGTACGTGCAACTAAATTTGACAGAATGATGCTAGGAACGTAACATTTTTTTCTCCCTGAAAAGCTTTGTATTGAAATTTCCATTTTAATATTTGCTCTCACCTGGAGGCACTCAGTGAGGGGACCTTTATTTGAATGTTTAATTTATGTGAGATTAAAGTCTGCTGGGTATTCTGCATTAATGCCACAGTGGTTAACTCCTTGAGGCTCGCGCTGATTCAGAGGGACGGCAACTCTTCATAAAGCTGAGCAGGACAGTGAATGATCTGGATCTGAGCCAGTTTTATCTGTGCAAACCCCACAGACAGGATTAGTATTTTCTCTCCCTCAGTTCTCTAATGCCTGGCCAGACATCAGAGCAACTTCAACCCAGTCACATCGAGGAACCAACTAGACTTAAACAAGAAGAAAGTTAAACACAATTTCTCCCAACCATAGTCACTTTAAGACTTCTTTCTAGTTAACAGACGAAGCATTTCGCAGTGTGTGATGAGCAATGCTTTTTCCTCCCCATCAAAAATAAACCCTTTCATTGCGCAGATCTTATTTTTCCTTTGGCAAGCATCACATTTTTTGCCTGGCTTTTGATTAGGCCACGCAGCAGGCTAAATTAATCCTCCTCACAAACAAGAGATATCAGCAGCCAAGTCATTTCATCTTATCCAAATAAAAACAGAAATGGAAAATGACAAATGGAAAAAAGGAAAGAAGTAATCTCATACGCTATAGTAAAGAGTGCTCTAAGGGTGTGTTATAGCTTTGTTTAGTTAGGCTAACGGTGCTGGGTGTCAGTGTCTTCACACTTCTGCTTGGATGGGAATGAAATACTCTGTAACAAGATTCGTAAGAAGTGTAACTGGGCTCTACCACCACTGTGTGAGGTAGTGGTCAACTGATATGGTCGCTACATAATTCCCATACCTTCAGTTTTGTTTTCATAATTTTGATGGCTGCTACTCTAAAATGTGGGAGCAGTAGAAAGTAATAATGAGAAGATCCAAATTTACTGCCTATAAAATGCTGTTATGTACCCCTAAAATTCAAGAGATTGGGGCAAAAACGCCCCTGTATGAGTTTTTGTCTCATATTTATATCATATGATATAGTTAAGCAATATCATGCGAGCAACGAGTGCAATATCACACAAGTGCTGCTTGTGTCCCGAATAGGAGTGCAAATTTTATACAACAGTTCAATAAATAAAAACGTAATATTGTGTTATATTTTAGACACCGTATTGTCTGTTTTTGCTCAATTTTGCAAACGAAAATATTACCTAAAAGCGCAAGGCCTAGATTGGCATAATGAGGAAGCACGGCAGAATTCACGGGGGGCCCGGTCGGTTTTTTTGTCCGTGAGGGCCGGGGTTGTCATGCCACTGGGTGAAAATTGGATGCTTGGTCCCTAGGCTGCCTGCATCACAGACAGCCCAATATTTATATAATATTTTCTCACAGCCTAGTGTAAATTATCCTTTTGACGTCGACCAGACAGCGCAACCTGCTAAAAAACCAAAACAAAAAAATGTCATTGTTGAGATTGAGAGCAAAAAAATAAGAGATAAAAAGGGGATAATAGAAGTGCAAAAAAAGACGGTGCTGAAAAAGGTCAGAAAATAAAAAAGTCTGAAAACTGACGCGGCCCAAGGTACTAAGCCGTAGTACCCGTTCCTTAAAAACAGTGAGGGTGAGCTACAACAAATTGAAGACGGTGAGGACAGACGGTAAGCAACGTTAAAGGGGTCATATGATGCGATTTCAATTTGTTCCTTTTTTGGAGTTGTTACAAGCTCTTGGTGCATAAATTAGATCTGTAAAGTTGCAAAGATAAAGTCTCAAACGACCAAAGCAACAAGTAGGCTTCTGTATTGCACTGAATGGAAATGATGATATTTTTTAAAAATACAATGAATTACAAGGCTGTAGAGAAGAGTGCACTATTGCAGACTTATATTGCAGAGGTTTTAATTACATTATTTTAATATAGTCAGTAGTGAACTAAAGTGGGCCGGTCTAAGGCATGAAACTCCAGGGCTGAGAATAAGGCTACGTTCACACTGCGAGCCTTATGCTCAATTCTGATTTTTTCTCAGATCCGATATTTTTTGGGCAGTGTTGCACATTGTTTGTTTTAAATGATGGCCAATCTCAGTTTACAGTGGGAACAGATCATGGTTATGAAATGACACGCCTGTGCAAAGAACAATACGAACAGGGTTGCCCAGGTTACAACGCACAAAATCAGCCAAGTGCTTCGTCAAAACCTAGCCAAAACTAGCACAACCCGTGCCGGGGGATATAATATACGTTAGTGGGGTGTAGTCGGACCCACGAAGTGGAAAACATCCCACGGCAACGTGCGAAAAGTAGCATATCGCGGGGGAAATGGCGAATTTTGGGCAAACACTACGGAAGTAACACACGGATGGACAAAGTAAGCGATTAGGCGTTTATTTATAGATGTGATATGCTGCGAATGCTGAAAAGTTATGGCAGGCATATGAAAAATAAAGACAAAGATGGACAAAAGACAGCAGAGTTTTTTTTGAAGCATTATGATACGAGCCCTCCAGTTTTGTTTGTATATAGAGTGTCAATTGTAATTTTATGAGTTCGACACATTACATTCCATTGAAGATCCAGTGTTCGCAACTGTTGCGAACTCGGTGGGTATGTAAAAATCTTGCAAGGTGATACGCCCAGTCAGCGCGGGGATTATTACGATATCGTCTAGAGTGACGTAAAAGTCACATGAGAATCCGACAGGACTGTTCACACTGCGGTCGCATTGCAAAACATCTGACTTGTATCGGATTTAGTACCACATATGGAAGAGGGACAAATCAGAATTGAAAAGATCAGATTCCATGCAGTTTGTGCCGTTCACACTGTCATGAAAAAAACAGATCACAGTCACATGTGAGCAAAAAAAAAAAAAATCAGATTTGAGCCACATTTGCCTGCAGTGTGACGTTCGTAAGAGCTCCCTCTGCCGGTATAAGCACAGCCGAAAATTATGTATCTCTCTGGCATTCTTAATCCTGAAATGAATCAGCATTGAACCACAATCACCTGAAAGTGAATGACTCCCTCAGTCGAAACATTGTACAGCCCCTATGGCCGCCGTTTTAGTTGCTTAATGAGGAGTGAGCAGTGGAGTCCTTGCCGGGTTTACACATTGTCGCCGAGTAGATAGATAATTGTTTATTGTCTGTAGGCTTCGGTATGCAAAGCAGCCTATTGATCGTATAATTTGTCGGCGGTGACGGGACCAGCCATTTGCACGTTGTGAGTGTTGACTTGGAAATGGACAACTGCAGCATAAAGTGTTATTCATATATTTTTAAGTGAGCTGAAGGGGGAGTAAAGAGTAGACAAAATATTATCTGTATTTGAGTTAGTTTAGAAGATGCAAGGATAAAGGCATCGTTCACCCACAATTAAAGATCAGACTATTCTTTCTAAAGCTAAGGGGGGTTTGTAAAGTCTGTTTGATGTGTTTTTTAGTCCAAGTCCATTCCTGATACTGCATATACACATAATACCCAGTCTGGATAGCTGATCACTTAGCAAAGCTGGAATACAGTAACTTACTGACAAATAATTTGAACATAAAAGCCCAATCGACTGGGAAGAGAAGCTGTTGTAAATCATAATTATGAATCTTTCAGCACACTCTGGGTAGACATTGCCCTTTTGCACTAGATGAAGGCTTGATTCATTATGCCACATCCTCTGAACCAGATCAGCAGCAACAACCAATATCATCAACAGAACATGACAGTATAGTTAGTCAGCCTTGCCGTTTTCAAAATGATTGACAGGCCAGCATGAACTGTGTCAATATCATTTGAATAATTAAATAGTGAAATCTTATTTCATGCACCCACAAGATCAAATATCAGTCTGCATATGAGATGTGAGAGAAAAGAGAGCCTCAAGCACCCTAGCATATTGGTAGTGTTGATTTCATACCAGTGGCCATTTTTACTGGCTTTGGCACTACAGTATCATTGTTTAATTAGTCCAGCACCTCAGACAGTTACATTTTATTTAGCTAGAGGTCACAAAATTCTCCTAAATATAAGGCTTGTCTCATGTCAATTCGTAGTGGAGAAAACAAGCAGCAAAGAACCTGATTTTCGCATTAGCTCGTATAATTACAGTAGCACAGACTAATCAGTAATTAACTTGCATGGAGTTAAACAACATGCATGCTCTTGGTGTAAAAGCTCTTGAAGGTCTGGCTATTTCATATATTGACTTTTTGAAAGGGGGAATTCTAATGATGGCTCAATGAGAGATAAAACGTTTCTCCACAATAGTGCAAAACAGAAATGAGAAAAATGTCAAGAAACAAATGTCTATCAAATCGTGTGTAACACAGAAAATATTGGGTTTAATTATGAATAAATGTAATGCATTATGATTCATTCTTCTGGAACTATCTCGGCAATTACTGAGGCATAACATTTCACCGTCCCACCAGGGACCCGGACGTCTTGCCTGGTTCACATCCTCTGAAGTCATGCACACAGAGTCATCTGATTGGATGACAATCGCTAGAAGGTCATGTCTTGACCAGTCCTTGCTCTTTGTCCTCTAGCATGAATAAAGCCTTTTCAGATTTGATCAAACAGGGCTTGTTCAAACGCTCAAAGCCGTGGCTGCACCCAGGGAATAGAGAGCTGCTGTGGGCAAGAGGCCAGGCTGTAGGACGAAGGGCTGGAGCTGCAATCATACACACAACTTCACACCATTACTTCTCTATGGCTCATGAATAGAGCCTTTTAGACCTCACTGCAGACTGAAGCAAAATGGACAATGAAAAGTGGGAGGAACAGGGAAAGAGAATAATAGACATGACGCAGACAGATGAATATATTTTAATGATAAAGACTCATTTTGAGAGACTTTGCATGATTGCGGATTAACAGAAGTGGACTTTTTACTGGTCTTTTCCAAATGTAATGCCATTGTCAAGTTTGCATGTCTATTTTGTTTATGTCTTATTTAACATTAACAACATTAGATTAGATTCAAAATTAGATTCTAATATATTTTGGAATTATAATTAAAATATATTTCACAAATATGCTAAATAAATGTGTTGTAACCAGCGTGGCTTAAGGATTACATTTTTTTAATTGAAAATATATTTGATTAAATCTTCAAATACCAAAATATATGACAAAATGTAAGAAAATAAATGTCAATTTTAAAATACATTTAGGGTAAAGGCAAAATGCAAATATATATTAGACCATATAAATATGTTTATGATTGATTAAATATATGAGGAATATATAAATAGATTTCAAATTTATGTAAAGCCATTTATTGTTTGGCCATTTTTTGTATATTTAGAAATACTGTATATATAACATACAGTGGGTATAGAAAAGAATCACCCCCCATTAAAATAATCACATTTTTTTTGCTTTGCAGCCTGAAATGAAGACGGACACAGTTTTTGTTTTATCCAGCTGTATTTACTCAGTGCAACTTTTAACATCCTAGTGAAAGATACAACACCAACATGTCAGGAAAGAATAAACTTAAACGTGCTGCCACTTGTCATTAAAGGGGTAGTTCATTCAACAATTAAAATTAAATTGTTGAACACAAAAGAAGATATTTTGAAGATTGGTAATCAAACAGTTGGTGGTTGCCATTGACTTTGATAGTAGGAAAAAAATACTATGGAAGTCACTGGGGACCAGAAAGCAACTATTTGGGTTACAACCATTCTCAAATAATTTTTTGTGTTCGCAAACAGAGGCGAAATAAAACCATTTAGTGTTTAAACACTCTAAGAAGTGAGTAATGATGGGCCGACTGTTGTTTTGTCTGAACACCCTTTAATGTTAATAAAACAAAAAAAAACACAGAGAAAAATCACTCACTGCTCTTGACTGAAGAACTTTAATACAGTTTCTTTAATAAGAATCAATGTATAATTTATACAGTGAATTGTATATAGTGGTGTATTTTTATATTTGTTCATTCAATTTCTTGGATGCTACTGCTAAATAGATACACCTATAAAGCACTGTTTGTTTTATTTGTATATTATGTGCATTTTAATGTGTATCTTTGTGACGTTAGTTAAAATACCAGAAGAAAAATAATGATAAAGATCTCATTCACCACTTTGGCATTAAATATCTGCGCATCCTTTTAATTTAAGTTGTTACCTTGTAAGGCTTTGTTTTTTAAATTAGGCAGATTAGTTTGGCTGCACTGCTCAGACAACTTGCAAAATAGTAAAACCAACATGACAAAGAATCATGATAAAATAGAGAATAGTGATTTTCCCGAAAAAAATTGTGATATATTTTTGCCATATCGCCCACCACTAGGTGAGAGGACACGTGCAGAAAACTATGAAAAACTATGAAAGGACTTCACAGACATAAAGAACCTCAGGAAATTATGAAGCTGCCATTCCAAATACATTACTGCCAAATTATGACTAGTGCAATCAAATTCCAGATTTAATCTCTTTACTGGACATATTCCTCTTCATTTCCTTCAGTGCTTACAGGGAATTTACTAAGCAGGGCATATTCCTGCATCAACATCCTTTTTGGTCCTGGAACAACATTCCGATCAAGCAATCAAATTTCACAGATAGGTTCAATATTAAGGTTAGATTTGAAGCTTCAATAACAATATTCTCAATCTATAATTTCCTTGATGGGCTAGTTCATATTAATTATTAGTTAGGGTTGGGGCTAGAATTATGTTAAGGACTAAACAAAAGATGCTACATCTTACTAGGCAAACCAATAGCTGGCTTAAAAATATGTTAATTAATTCAAATTTTATTGCAAAACTATTAATTCATTAATCTAAAATTGTAGAAATAAAACACATCTCTATGGTGGTGGCATTCAGAAATTTACAATAAAATGACCAAAGTAGCGAGTTGGAGTTCATGTGTGCTAAAATAAAATTTACTATAGGAATATTATACGTAATATTTATATATTAAACTATAATATATATATATATAAACAGACTATAGCAGTAGTACTTTTAATTTTATAACATTAAGCTATATTCAAATTAATTCTGAACAGTCCAAAACCCTGCTATCAATACTGTATATTTTATATTTCAAAATTGAGCAGTCTTTATTCAGCATTGCCATGCATATACATTGTATTGTGTTGTATTCAAAGACTTTGCACTCCCTCCTCCAAAACAAAAATGTTCTGCTGTGTAGAAGGACCAGCACTAGATCCTGCCAGCAGACACATTGGACGGTATCACATATGGCTTTTAATGGTTTCTCTCTCTCTTATTTTTCCTGTTTCCTTTCCTCTCTATTCCAATAAACAAGATGCTGATGGAGTATGACTAGCCAATGCTGCAGAAGAATGAGGACAGATTGCTGAAGGGGAATTATGCAGGAGGGATTTCAGTCTTCTCTGTTGTGCCAGTCTTTGTGTTCAGATCTCCATTAAACCTTCTGTGACTGCCTCTGCTATCATTTACACAAGCCAAAATCTTCTGCTGCCACAGCAGATCATTAAATCAACATTATTCCATTTTAAATGCTGATATAATTTAAAATCATGATTATAAGATTATTTGTGCCTGAAATAAGAGTCCATAAATTAGATAAAAGCAAACAGATTTAGTCACAGCTACTTAAAGACAGATAGAGGTACACTGAAGATTTAAGTCAAGGTGTTTTAAGAGAGGTTTGTCCCTTTTGTCCGTCACTGGCCACGAAAACCAGGCCATGATGATTCACTTTAATCATAATTAATTCATGATTCATGACCTGCTAATATGGCCCCTGAAAACAGCAGAAAACCATCAAAGGTGCTTTTGCTGACCATAGAGCCAGAGAAATGACGCAGTTCAAGGATGTGGCTCATAGGAAGAGATGGAAGACACTTCATACAAGCTCTCAGATGAGTCCAGGTCAATTGCTCTGCTGTCACATTCAAGCAGGATGGATAAGCATCACATGCCAGGGAGGGATTTGATCTGTGGGTGCTTCAAAAACACTCAGAGCATTGGGAAGTGATAAACCATTAAATATTTGATTAAAAAAAATTCTAGAGTAGATTTGTGTAACAGGGATAGTTCACAAAAAATGTATTTATAACACGTTGTTCTGTGAAACTTGAAAAAAGATATTTTGAAAAATATTTGAAAATGAACTATCCTTTAAAGGGGTCATGTGATGCGATTTCAAGTTTTCCTTTCTCTTTGGAGTGTTACAAGCTGTTTGTGAATAGATAAGATCCATAGAGTTGCAAAGACTAAAGTCTCAAACCCAAAGAGATATTCTTTATAAAAGTTAAGACTGGTCCACGCCCTCCTAAAACGCCTCGTTCAAACACGCCCCCACATGTCTACGTCACTGTGTGGGAATATTTGCATAACACCGCTCAAATGTATACGCAAAGAAAGAAGGCGTAACTTTTTTTTTATTCTCGCTGTAGTATTGTTGTTGCCGCCGCCATGTCGTGGAGACGCTGTGTGTTTCGTTGTGAAAGCGAAACTACTTTGTTTGGTCTTCCAAAAGAGGACACAACTAGAAATCAGTGGTTAAGTTGTATTTACTGACTATGTTTACATGGACATCAGTAATCTAATTATTTACCTTATTCTAAATAAGCCAATGTTATGATTATGGTGTTTACATGAGTTTTTAGAATATTCCTTTCATGTTTCCGTTTTACATGTTATAGTACATAGTTCGATTAATGGCACACGTCATTACGTCCCACGTGACGCCATCCAACGTCCCCTCCGGAATTTCACGTATAAACATATATTTTGTCTTCTTCGTGATGATGCCATATACAGTTTAGGGTGTTTCATTTTTAATTTTATGAAAGCTTCAAGTGCAGTTAATTATTTGTACATGCATACAGACGACGGTAGGCGTTGAAGCTCTTTTATTTTCCGTTAAATGGTTGAGCACTGCCGTGTGTGTATCCTGTTGCAAAATGCGGCGAAAAGTCCTACATGACGGTAATAGTTTGATTAAGGTGTTTACATGTCTATTCTGGACTTCAGTAATGCGACTAAAATAGGAATACGCCACGTCTTAATTCGATTTGTTTACTATGATTATGACTTTTAGCCGGATTAAGGTTATCAAAAATCTCTGTTTACATGGTAGATTCCTAATCAGAGTATTGTCTTAATCATGTTAAAATCTGAATATTGTTGTCCATGTAAACGTACTCACGGTTCCAGAACAGTGCAACCCAAATATTAAGATGTGTGTAGCGCATTTTATGGAGGACGAGGACTTTTTCCTGGGAGAGTAGCCTACAATGCCGGTGTTCCGGTGAATTCAGTTCCCCTGTTTCCCCTTCGGCACGCATGCTGACCACAGTCTATGATGCTGACAAATAATGCTGATTCACAGCCTGTAAAGTACGTTTTCATATATAAAGGATTTGCCACTGACGATTCAAATGCGAGTTTTGAGCAGAGTAGCGCTTTTTGTTTGTCGTTTCTCCGATCACAAATGCAGACATGGTTTTATGTTTACGCGGCGCGATGCAATGCGTAAAAAGACAATATAATTATAATCAGTAATTATGTCCCCACTGGATGCAACAAATGCCTCGTTTGTAATGGGTTTTATTGGTTTTGTCTCGTCGCTCTGGGACACGGCATCACAGTATGGTAAGGGGCGTAACATTTCCGTCACACGCTTGAGGAATTCGGCCAATCACAACGCACTAGACAGCTGGCCAATCAGAGCACACCTCACTTTTCAGAACGATGAGCTTTGTAAAAATCGACGCGTTTCAGAAAGGTGGGGCATAGAGGAGAAACAATAATGTACAGTATGTGGGAAAATAATGTTTTTTTAACCTTAAACCGTATAAACACATTTCATTACACCAAATACACAAAATAATGTTCTTTTTTAGCAACATCATATGACCCCTTTAAAACATATATGCCACTCCATATGCTATATGAGACATTAATACATTTGTATAAAATGAAAATATGAATAAACTCTTATAAGGACAAAAGTTAATCACTTGAAGTCACATGTTTCTTTTTATGTGTTTCTTGCACGATAGGGTGCCATTTGTATAAGGAGGGCCAGCTCTCCTCACACCACATCATTCAGTCAAACAACACATGTAACAGCTCGTAAACAAATGTTCTCATGATGACAAACAGAAAAATGCCAACATTTGACATCTCTGTAATACCTCCACTGTGACCCACAAGGCTTGCATCCAAATCCTGTCACAGTGTTTTTATAATCCCTGCTGGCAGGCACATTAGTATGGTTAAGCAGTCCTATTTTTCCCATCTCAGACGATGTGTGTTTAAAAACATCTTATGACTAAGCTCCATAAGCATTTACTCTAAATACACTATACCGTATGTGACCGTATGTGCAAAATGTAAGCCTGATAACAGTGTCTAACCAGACAGCAGACATGTGCACTGCTATCTGGCAGACAGTGGCAGCACTGTTGGCTTTGGTTAAACCACTGCGAACTATTAGGTCAGCCTACATTGTGGTCATTGTCTTTACTACCACACCACCCCCTCAAAAGTCACCACTGCGCAATACATGAAGAGAAAAGGGCTTTTAGCATGACAATTCTAGGCCAGATCTAAAGTAAAGCTAACACAAATTTCATTTGCTGGTCACAACTACAAAAAAAAAAACCTAGAGAAACCAAACAAGATCCAGTTAGATTATTTACACGGTGTGTTCTTTGATTTATTTGACATAAGTAAACTACACTACCGCTCAAAATTTTGTGGTCATTAAGATTTTTTGAAATGTTTTTGAAAGAAAGTTTCTCATGCACACAGTATCACGAATACGGTTTGTTTAGTTTGTGTGTATATACAGTATATATATATATTATATATATATATTATATATATATATTATATATATATATGTGTGTGTGTATACACATATATCCTATTTTACAAGCAAATTTTCCTGTTATGGCAACTGAATGTTCAGCAGCCATTACTCCAGTCTTCAGTGTCACATGATACTTCAGAAATCATTCTAATATGCTGATTTGCTGCTCAAGAAGTATTTTTTATGATTAACAATGCTGAAAACAGTTGTAATGCTCAATTATTTTGTGGATACATTTTTTCAGAATCTTTTGATGAAAGTTCAAAAGGAAAAAAAAAACAGCATTTAGTTAAATACTTTTTTGTAGCATATAACTGTCGTTCTGTCACTTTTGAGCAATTTAATGCATTCTTGGTGAATAAACATTTTTAGGTATAGGTCCTACTGACCCCAAACTTTTGGAAGGTAGCATGTTGCATCTTTTTATTGGGGATGGCTTTAATAATTTAAAAAGGAAACTTTATTACCATGTTTATTGAGTGTCTTGTGGCTATACAGCTGTGAAGGTCTAAACCAGGGGTGTCAAACTCAATTTCTGGAGGGCCGGAGCCCTGCAGAGTTTAGATTCAACCTTAATTAAACACATCTGATCCAAATAATCCTAATAAGTCTTTCAGGCTTATTTGAAAACTACATGGTATGTGTGTTGGAGCAGGGTTGGAGCAAAACTCTGCAGGGCACTCCAGGAATTGAGTTTGACACCCCTGGTCTAAACTGTGGGTCGCTATCCCACAATCCACTTATGCATCTACACCATTACTTGATCTTTGCTGTCACATATAATCCATACCCAATTACCTCCAGTCTAGTGCATCTGCTCTGCTTCCGGCACAAAATAAGTGGCTCTTATTGGGCTTTCCAAAGTCTGATTGATTTAATACAGATTTATGAATCTCCAACATGATCCCTAGGTAAGTGATCCGCACAAACCTCCATCCCACCCTTTGCTTTTTCTGCAGTGCCTGGCGCACAAGGCTGGAGAAACAGAAGAAAAAAAGATGTGAAGTGTTGTGTTGTTGGCTGCACTCGCTGGGGAACAGCAGGGAGAGCTGATTCACCACACGGCTGACATATTTGTCCTCAATGTAAATGACCAACATAACCTGTGTACTTCAATATGCTGTAATCATCAGTTTTAGAGCTGGAAATTATTCCACAAATTTTCATCAAAGCATTCAAAATCAAGCTTAAACTGGTAAATAAACAAAGACAAAACATAAAACAGAGAAAAACTATTTTAGATTCTGAACAATTTCTAAGTCACTAATCAAATAAGTACATTTGTGACTAGGGCTGGGTATCGGGTTCGATGCTTTGCACCGACCAAATTGCCTCGTTACCATCGATTATTGAAAAATGTCTTGCCGTTTGGTACAAAATTTTAATACCTAAGTGGTTAAATCACTGAAAAATAATAGGTGTGTTTGACTTGACACGCCGCTGCGCAGATTGATCTGTGTTTGACATCAAAGTACCGCAAGAGTGATTCGAAAGCTTACGGAGCAGTCTGTTCCCTATCAAGCGTTCACTCTACATTGCGAGAATCGCATGTGGGAACTTCTCCCCTTCTCCAATTTCCTGAAGTCTTATAGGATAATGCCAGTTCAATAAACTGGCCAATTGACACTCATCTATGCGAATCGCATGCAAATACTGACAGGCTTGGCGGGCAGGAGACCGTCTACACATCTGTGCCGTTCCTTGGCCACGCTTGACGCGGACCTCAGGCTGCATTCTAATCCTTGTAGACTTGCATTAAGTCGCTCCTTAATGCGCAGATCACTCCTTCTGGCCTCTTTGGTGACACCGTGGAGTCTATTATCAAGTGCTTCTCTGAGGCGCAAAGCACGCAAAGGTGATGAGTCATGTGATGCCCCGGCGTGTGTTCCATTCACCATCGAGATCACGATCCTCTTCTGCACACTGCTCCGTTAAGGGAATGGCTAAGCAGCCCTCGGCTGCCAAGCCTTCGTCCTGACGGACCTGCCAAGAGGAGTAGAGAGCTCGCTGGAGGCCCGGCCCCCAAGTGCCGTATCCGTCATTATGTTCCCCTTGCTCCTGCAGGCGAAAAATGCAAGGTTCAAGTTTCTGTTTGCCAATAAAAACATAAGCGCTAGAGGTGTGCCATATCATACCGTCCACTATAATACGGGTATAAAATTTTACATGAGGAAAAAAAGTGTCATATCGCGATATCAATGATATACCGGCACGATGACGTATGGCGCATTTACGTTCCCTAGCGCGCACAACAACAACACCACAAACCCAATAGGTGTGTTCGACTTGAAGCAGCGCTGCGCAGACTGAACGGCGTTAACATCAAAGTATTGCTTGAGCGGTTCTAGAGCATATTCGAGAGCACACTCTTACCGTCAAAAATAGGCGAGGCACCTATTTTTAGCGAAGCGGCGCGGAGAGCTGCTTCTGGGACGCTTCTGAAACGTGCTGTGGTGCGGCTGGTGTAAACACAAGCATTGACTAGAGTGTCCGTGATCAGCTCTGGTGGCCGCGTTGGAGCTGTAAAGCGCCGCAGACATGTGCAGTGTAAATAAGGGGTAAGTCACTCTCGCTGTATTTTGATTTCATACACCAATCGGTCTGCTTCAAGTCGAACACACAGCTGCTGCTGCTGCTGCTGCTGCCACCTTATGACAGTAAGATTTACACTTCGAATTAGGTAGTCTGTCATCGATGACTGTAGCTCATTGGAAAAGGATGGAAAATGCCCTTCATTTTGTTTGCACTAATAAATGTTGCCAGCTGCAATCACCAATAAAACATTGTTCCATATTTGTTTCTATCATCATAAATATCGTTATCGCAAATATTCTTGAAATATTGTGATATAATTTTTAGGCTATATCGCCCACCCCTAATAAGCACTCTCTCAAAAGAGCTGTTTCCTCCTCATCCTATCTGTACACGTTTAGCCTTGCCGGGGCGAGGCACCAGTCTTCGATCATCGCTGCCAGTGATAGCGACCGGAGTGACGCGGCCGTTATGTCAGTTCCTAGACGCATGGAGAGCTATTCCAGGCGTTTCACTGGAGGTTTTGTTTCAACAGCGTGACTCCATCACTGACATTGCCTCAAAATGCCCGTTTTGAGACAAGAGGTTCACAGCCTGCTCCTTTGTGGTACCCAAGAGAGATGGGGGACTCCGTCCGATCATGTACCTGAGACCCATCAAAACAGCACTTCACAAGTGCGCGTTCAGGCTGACAACTCTGAAGCAGATCCTGGCACAAACCATTCCGGGGACTGGTTTGCATCCGTAGATCTTAAAGACGCATACTTCCATATTCAGATAGCACCATGCCACAGATGCTTTCTGAGGTTTGCTTTCGAGGGCACAGCATAGCAGTGGTCAGTGCTCCCATTCAAGCTGGCTTTAGCACTCGACGTGCATGGATACTATCTGGACGATTGGCTGATTTTAGCCCATTCACGAGATGTGCTTATCAGGCATACAGACGTGCTGCTTCGCCATTGGGAGTCCCTATATGCTGCGCATGGATATGCAGAAGAGCATGTTCACCCCCAGTCAGTCTATAACCTATCTGGGTGTGTAACGTTATTTCGACTCGGTGGAGATGTGAGCCTGCCTCTCTCAAGAGCCCATAGCGACCATTGATCAGCTCTGCACCGCTTCAGACCGGGCTGGTCTATTCCCTTGAGGGACTTTCAGAGGCTTTTGGGATTTATTGCGTCGGCCTTATAAATCAGTTTGCCACCTGGGTCTTTTGCACATAAACCGCTTGGATCTGAAAGCGGTGTCCTTAGCCCTAGTGGCTTTTCTGCCGAAGCTGGAACAGCGATATGTGCTGATTTACACCAACAACATGTCTGTGGTTTCGTACATTAATCGCCAAGGAGGCAAGCACTCCAGAGCCATTTTCGAGCAGGCTGCAAGCCTCCTATCATGGGCGGATCGTCATCTACTCTCCATCAGAGTGACGCTTATCCCCAGTCTCCTAAACCACGGAGCGGACATGCTTTTGAGGAATGGAATTTCTCACAGGGAGTGGAGACTGCATCCCAGTTCGGTTCAAATGATTTGGGACCGCTCCGGGAGAGGAGTTGGATCTGTTTGCGACAAGCGAGAACACACATTTGCGATGTTTTCACTTCCCCCTGATTGGAGATGCTCAGATGTCTGTACGCACTTAAATGAGGAGTGTTTGCGTAATGGTGCTATGATAAAGATTTCGACCCGGCGAGCTGCCTCGTGACGGATGTTCCATGTTTTCTGCAGCACAGACTAGATAACGGGAGCCTACCATCAGTGTTAAAGGTTTATGTGGCCGCTTTTGCTTCGTTTCGTTCCCCGGTTAACGCGCAATTGATCGGGAAGCATGTGCTGGTGGTCAGATTTCTCAGGGCAGCGAGGAGACTACATCCCCCATGCCCGCCTTCAGTGCCACCGTGGGAGCTAACGCTGGTTTTAAAAGCTCTCTCTCTGCCCCTGTTTGAGCCCTTGGAATCTGCTGCTATGAGGAAGCTCTCCCTCAAAGCTGCTCTGCTTCTTGCCCTTGCCTCGACTAAGCGCATGGAAGATTTGCACGTGGTCTTGGTGGATGACGATTGTATTCGCTTTGGGTTCGCAACGTGCCTAAAGCTATCTCTACCCCCTTTAAGGTGCAGATAATTTCTTTGCCCGCTTTGTCTGTGGAGCCATCGACCTCGCGTGACACCAAGGCCCAGAGCCCCATTTGCCTGTCAGGACTTTAAGATTTGTATTGACTGCTCAGCCGTCTTTCGTCAGTCTGACCAGCTCTTCGTGTGCTAAGGTGGCTGTGCTAAGGAATGAGCAGTAGACTAAGCAGAGGTTTTCTCCCTTGATAGTGGACGCTATCGTGTCGGCTTATGCGAGCCATTGACAGGAATGCTCTTTCAATATCAGAGCCCATATGACACAAGCTATTGCCTTTTCATTGGCCTGGTCTAAAGGTACATCTATTCTGGATATATGCTTTGCATCTGGTTGGTCTTCAGAGAATACTTTCGCCAGGTTCTACAAGCTGGTTGTGCTGTCATTGGTGTCTCAAGTGCTTTCGGTGAGTCTCTAACCTCAATTGTTCTAGTTTATTGCTATGCTTGCAATTTTAGCACAGTTTGTTACCGCGTTTAGCTGTTGACACTGTGCAGTTCTATGTACATTTCATGTGCTTGGAAATTGTGTGTCTAACCCATGCTTGGTGTAGTCGTCTTCTTGTTTGGGCTGATCATCGCTGCTCTCAACATCAGAGCTCATATGACGAGGGCTATTGCCTTTTCATAGGTCTGGTCTGGAGTCTATTCAGGATATGTTTTGCAGCCGACTGGTCTTCACAGAATACTTTCGCTAGGTTTTACAAGTTGGACGTGCCATCCTTGGCGTCTTAAGCACTCGGTGAGTCTCTAGCCTCACTTGTCTTTCTAGCTATTGCTATACTTGCACTGAGCGCAGTTTGTTACCGCCTGTGCTGTTGACACTGTGCAGGACTATTTACATTTTTATGTATGCGCTTTTTACTTATTGCTTTAATTGCATTGACTGCAGTTTGTTACAGCATGTGCTGTTGACACTGTGCAGGACTATTTAAATTTTTTATGCGCTTTGTACTGTTGCTATACTTGCACTGATTTATACTGCATTTATACTGCCCGCCAATCCTGTCAGAATTTGCATGCAATTTGCATAGATGAGTGTCAATTGGCCAGTTTATTGAACTGGCATTATCCTATTAGACTTCAGGAAATTGGAGAAGGGGAGGAGTTCCCACATGCGATTCTCACAATGTCTCATTCCCACTCTCAGGGAACCGAGGTTACGATAGTAACCGGTGACGCTCTCTATAGCTCTTGCGGTACTTTGATATCATACACCGATCAGTCTGTGCAGCCCTGCGTCAAGTCGAACACACCTACTAGCTTACGCAGTCGCCCACAGACATGGCTCACACATGAGGCTGTAGTGTGTAAGCTTCTGACCCCCATAGATGTTAAGGCTACGTTTGCACTAGTGCGTTTTTGTTTTATAACATCTTCGTCGATACTGGCGTTTCCTCTGCATTTCAGAAAAGATCTCCGTCCACACTACACAGTCGAAAACCACCATTGAGTGTTTGTAATAACTTCTGATTGCGATCTAATGAAAGTTTTGGCCATATAATGTTGCTGAAATATGTTATTTGTAGCTTATATCAGTCTAATCGCTACACCTGCTTAGGTTTTCTCATGTGAACACCCTGTATTGTTATGAAAATAGGCAAAATCTCATGAAAATTACATACAAATCATATACTGTCATAATCGTGTGTCTATTAGGTTCATTTTTCATCCGTAGAAATGTTTGTCTGGGTTTCTTATGTACAGAACCGAACGCAGAAGTAAGGGAAGTTCATCATAAGAGACAGGGCGGGATATGAACGCATAATATAATTGACATATGAGCAGTGAATGAGCTTCGTCAGAACAGCGATCGCGGAAGAGGAAACACTGGCAGACAGCGCTGGAAGCAGCTAAGCTCATCAGTAAACCAGTGGAAAATTAATAGAAATTATGATTCTGTCCGAGTTATGCGTTTTAAAACAAAAATGCACCCTAAATGATGTGGAAACTGAAAACTATTTGAACTTTATTAAAAGTATTTGCACAGAATTATTGTGTTGGTTACATTTTGTTACTTTGTGCTTTTTTTTGTTCCTTTGTGCAGTGGCTCAGGAGATGAGTCTTTGAGTCTGTAAAAACACCAACAATAAAACCAAAGTTTTTTTTTTTTTAGGTAATGTAATCTTGTTAAAACAGATTTCATAAAATTCGTATCGAAAAAAGGATCGTTCAGGAACCGGCATCGAAGTCAAGGTATTGGTATTGATATCAAAAATTTTGGAACGATACCCAGCCCTATTTGTGACGTTGATCATGTGACTAATTGTACAGACTGACAGATGCTTCTGCTTCCACTGAAGTGCAAGATGCTCTTTGGATCATCTCAAATCATGCTAAAGAACATGTCCATCAGACAAAAACTTAATGCAGCTCTAGAGCAGCTGACAAACCAAACACATTTACAAATACCATAATTACATGGCAATTTTTCAATTTCACTTTTCACTCAAATTGTTGTACTGATAATGTACTTAATGAAAAAAAACAACAAAAACAAATTTAAAAAGACAAAGCATTTTTTACTTGTAGACATTTGAACAAAGAGGAGAGAGAAAGTAAAAAAACAGGAGGGATGAAAATAGGAAAGAGAGAAGCAGAAGTGAGAAGTAATAAGGGGAACAGGATGTGGTTTTGTTCTGAGGTGTCACTTGAGAAGTGATACCATACTATCAGGGAGCAGAGACTTGACCTCTGCTATAAACACTAGAGCGACACTGGATGCACAAAAACAAAAACACACCACAACACTGCCTTACATTCTTTCTTATTTTCAGTCTTCATCACACAAACACACACACACAAAAGCATACAACAACGGAATAAAATGAAACAACAAAATCAAATTATGATCAAACAGCAATCACAAACAGCAATTTTCAGCTTACTAAGGCCCACGCTACTTAATTTACTCACCCCCATGTCATCCAAGATGCTCATGTCTTTCTGTCTTCAATCGCAAAGGAATTAAGGTTTTTGAGGAAAACATTCCAGGATTTTCCTCCATATAATGGACTTCAATTACGTGCATTTGTGGTTAAAAAGTATATACAGTTTACTTTTTTTAAGAAAATTACTGATCGTTTCACTAGATAAGACTCCTATTCTTCGGCTGGGATCTTGTAGAGCCCTTTGAAGCTGCACTGAAACTGCAGTTTGGACCTTCAGCCCGTTGGCCACCACTGAAGTCCATTATATGGAAAAAAATCCTGGAATGTTTTCCTCAAAAACCTTAATGTCTTTGATCTGAAGAAAGAAAGACATGGACATCTTGGATGACATGGGGGGGAGAATTTGGATCATTGAAATCATTTTAAAAAATGTATAGATCATTAAAAGTTTTGATAACACTTTACAATAAGGTCTCATTTGTTCCCTTTGTGTGTGTGATTTTTTTCAGCACTCCTCCAAGAGCAAACATGCAATTCACACTAAGCTTTGTCTACATGATGACAATATATTAAAAATGCTAAATTGCGAACGGTTTTTGGATATCCTGAATGGTGTTGCCTTGGTTATTTATTAAACTAAGGGCAAATAAGCGAAACTATAATTTTATTATATCTTTAAAGTGCATTGTCCAAATTCCTCAAAACTTTTTTTACATACAGAGAGCAAGTCATTCTGAAGAAATATGCTTAGTTTCATGAACTTTCGATGCTCTTGGGTTTAACAGAAAATTGAATGTTAGTTAATATAAATGTTCATGTTAGTTCCCAGTACATTAGCTAACGTTAACATATACAACTTAAAATTTTAATTAACAATGTATTAGTAAATTTTTAACTTAATATTAACAAATATTCATAAATGCTATATAAATATTGTTCATGTTAACTATAGTTATTAAACGGCTCTGTGGAATACTTGATTCTGATTGGTCAGTCGCGACATTCTAAGGTATGTTATCCCTCGATAACAACCGGTAAAAGCTGATAACACAGGCTCATCCGGGTAACTGAAGTCGGCGCTGTACTCTTGCTAAGAACCGTTTTACTTTGTGGAAGCTTTGCTAACGTTTTACCGGGGGGGTTAGCGTATTGGGGTTAGAGGAAATAGAACGAGATAAAAGTCTTAAAACGTCCGGAGTTCCAGTATTAAGTGTGAGCAGCGAGTGAGTTTATGATGCTCCACACTTTCACTAGTACAGTAAAACGTCAACGAGCTCTCGTTCAGTATACCAACTTAACAGACTACACAAGCATTCTATCCACATATAAGATATCAATCCAAATTTTTTGCTACACTGTGAAATAAAAATGGAATTATAAATAACAACAAACTGGTAAGATTTTAAAACAGTTTTGTCTTAAAAAAATATCTTTTATCGCCTTAATTATTTCCGCCTCCACTTCGCATTAGGGTCCTGATCCACCCTGGCTGGGTTTTCTCAGAACAAACCGACAATAATTATCCCTTACTTAATTATTAACATTGTAGCATCTGCTTAAAATCATGGATGCTCATTGGGGTTTTATGCCCGTTTAGCTTTTGACATTTGCATATAAATTACAGACATGGCCCCACATTCTACATTTATATGGCTGCTAATTGCCAGGGTTCCCCCCCCCCCCACTATCAAGGAGATGCTAAACAGTTTCACCACTCTCGTCTCCCCATTGAATTTCAAACACATTCCAAAGAGATGTAAATGACCCCCGGGGCCAGGCACCAATGGGCCTGGCTGACCAGCAAACTACAACATGCTCACAATACACTTAACACACACACATAAAGACATTTTCTTTATTTAGACTATAATCAATCAGTTACAATTGTATCTGGTATATGCATGTGTTGTTTGTATGTTTCCCTATTATATTAGCCTAATTACAACTCTTTATTTGTATTAGTTAGACTATCAATGCTTACTCAGGTGTAGGTATCGCTGGTTTAATATCTTCTAGATGTTTCTTTCTTGTATCAAAATGATCTGCTCTTTATTCCTCAAACAATGATGTACACTATGTGATTGTGAAATGCATCATACTATTTGTACAATATTTTGGGTAAAACTGCACCAATCCTCCAGACCGGCCATAAACATGCAAATGGGCCATAAAGGGAAACTAAGAAAACTTCTCCCGCTCAAAAATTCACGCCTGGTATTGGCTATTCTACCCAAAGGTGGGTGTGGATAGAACAAAAACAAAGAATAACAAAGTCATTAACTCAGACTAATCTTGGCTCAAAACCTTTTTCTTCTTGAGACGGACACTATCCAAGACTCCTCAAAAACTCTCCGCTTGAGTTCCTCTTGATCAACTTTGTTGATTCGCTGTGGACTCTCCGATCTTCAGAACTCGACGAAAGCCTCCAGCTCACTCCTACAGAACTCATCAAGAACCTCCATTGTCTACCGCATCCGGACTCTTGTTCAGCAACAAAGCCAATGCAAGTAACCGTTTCCAACTAGTTAGATGCGTGTCTAAGTTTGGGCCCCTTTGTCAAGGTGATTTTTGATTCTCTGATGATTCTCATTAGGTTGTGGTTAATTGATGCTAAATACTGCCATTCTTTGTTCTTCTCTCTCTCTCTCTCTCTTTCCTTACTTTCCTTCATTCTGTATATATGTGTTTTGCTTAGTCTTGTTGTATGTTAGCTGTAGTTTAATTTATTATATCCCTTATATTCACAATTGATTGCCTCTGTGTGCTGCTCACAATTCGTAGTCACTGAATGGTGAATCTTGCTACATGCTAAATTACTGCTAGCACTGCATAAAGAAGGAAAGCTACTTTCCTTGGCCAGGAAAATAATTTTTCCTTGAATTGATAAATGATTATATTTTCTGCTCGGTGGACGGACAGATCAAATGATTGTAATATTGATTCTGCTACAGTTAATTCTAAGATCTACTTCGAATATTTATTATTAATTATAACCAGTTATAATTAATTATAAATATTTCCCTTTTGAGCTAATTTGTTACAAAATGAAACGTTATTGTAAAGTGTAACCAAAGTTTTATATATTGTTCCCTTTTGTGTGTGTGTGTGTGTTTATCTGTTTCACACTCTGATGTTCTAGAGTAACCCTTTCATTGCTGTAACCCTTAAAAACAGACCGCCAGAGGGTTACTCTAAATCCATGTGCCCGCTGTGCACTGTTTTCCTGATGACACAGGTTGTGGTTCGTTTATGCTTGGTCCCTTAATTGCTGCTTGCAGCTATATTTTATTTGTTCTTTTTCATCACATGAATCATACCTGAACTACTCCACACAAATTGTAAGAAACTTTCAGCTTTTATAGAAAAATAGTTAACTTCCCCCTATTTAACGGGGTTATATACTTTCTTTAAAATTACTTTTACACTTATAAGTAGTTTTTGTCTCTGAAACAACCAAAGGTTGAGTTTTACCATTTTCCGAGTTTTTACCATTTCTGACCCAAAAACAGTCAGTTTTTCACTGCTGCTCCTTCAAGAAACTTACCTTTTAATTATGGAATGAGGTAGAGTTTTCTCCAGCTCGGCTTGCAGGTTTGCTGTTGTGTTAAATATTGTTTTTAACGCCACAATCCTTCAATAACAGCCTTTTTGCTAAGCCTGTGGTATACTCAGCAAGTACACAAAACAATCTATGTTAAATGCGCCACACAAATGATCAAAGTTAGATTAAAATGGTCAGGGTCCTTGTAAAATAAAATAAAAACTTCAGCCACTCTTTCCTAAATTTGGGAAAGGTCTTTTTCTGAAAAATTGGAAAATTTGATCGTAATAAAAATGATAAAAGAATACCCACAGTTAAATGTTCAATACGGAGTATTAATTGTATTAATTAATCACCATGTTGAAGGCAAGCCAAAAAAGGCACGTGGAAACCAGAACAGACTAATAGCCATAGCAATTTCTACTAGAAAGCCCTCTGAGCAGCCGTTCAACATTGAGACTATTAGATGTGTAATCCTGTTTGTGGGTTATCGGTCATACTTCAGAATCCATCAGCTCAATGTGCAGCTTGGGGACTAGCTGCTGTTTTTTAATGCAATGTAGCATTTCTTAGATGATGTTTTATTGTCTCCTAACCTAACAAGTTTGCATCAAGACAGAGTTGTCATTTAAATCCCCTTGTGTAAATTGAACTCATGTGCTGTGTCTTATTTCGCTACTCAGTTCAACAGATAGACAAAATAGACTTTTATTTTCTAAAAATATGCTTCCTTTTTCACATGAACACAGTCAGACACACTCATATAACCTAATATGTTTTGAAAAGGAACTGCATGTCCATGTTGCAACCCACAAAGTAACATAATTAGCTGCACTTAGGTCCATCACACAATAGATCATTATATTTCATGTGGCTTCAGTCCTACCACAACATGATTATGATTCAGATTCAAATGCAAATGTAAAGCCTGATGGCCCAGTGGACATTACAACTTCAAATAAAGTCATGTTTAAAAGGTGCTAGGCTGTTATTGTATGGAGTTTCCAATTTTGAATAAAAACTTCTTCTAAATGAATAAATGTAAATGTAAATGTAATGGTTGATTGCTTTATATACCAGCCAGACAGCCTGTTTCATATCTAAGTGAGCAGCTTTTGACCAAAATAAACTATGCTGTGGACCAGAGGTTATGTCGATTGACTGAAGTCTAGATACGTGAGAGTATGATCTGCATTAACAAAATTTCCTAAATTGGTGTGTGATTTAGTGTTATGACTTTAGTCCACTGGGGTGGCCGAGGTGATTGACATGTGAGCTAAGGGTGAGTGAGGCTCCTGTAATTGGCTTCTTATTTTCAGAAGAAACATTTCCATTGAGGTTAGGAAGTAAAGGCGAAGGCTAAGCCAGAATTCAGGAACATCTAGGCAGAGTAGGAAGTTTGGATTACCCGCAATGATGTTTTCAAATTTAGTGTGTGACGTGTGTATGCCGGCGTTGCTGAAACAGAGAAAATTGTGAGGTGGGCCTCACATAAAAATGAGCCCATTTATCCAAAAAGAAAGAACACAGAGAGAGACTTTCTGTCTTCAGACAGTTTGATTCCTGTCCAAAAGAATACATGAAACAGATGAGTTACTGTTGTGTGAGGAAACTAGCAATAAATCATTGTTAACACAAATGTTTGTCTCTTGTGCATATCTGAGATTGGTAGTAGTTGTCACACTAGGATTAAGGCATTATATCCAGGTGGGTCAGCAGTGTGTTAATGAAAAATACACAGATATTAGCCCAGTATTGAGGGTAAAAGAGATGTGTTTGTACATTATAGTCATTTATTTAATCGCTCAAAAGAAACACATAAAGAGATTTTTAAGATTCACTTAAGGGCCTTTCGCACCACTTTAGTTCCAGAACTAAATGTACAGTAACTAAGTAGCTGGGAAGTTTTGCGCGAACATTCCCATGACCTTTAAAGGGTTGCATTTGCACCAGAGCATGTGAGCGGAGCGGAGTGGTAATATTTCCTTAAGAGCGCAGAGCGCCTTTCTGAAGATTCCGCTCCGCTCGCTCAACCCAAAATGCCGTTTGGTGATTTGCTTGTTCGAGATCGAGAATCTGTAGAGATCGAGAATAGTAGAGCAGTTATGGAGTTCAGATATTGTTTCAACGTAGTTGCAAGCCTTATACATAAATGTAAAGTAAAAAATCTAAGTTAAGAATGAGCAGGGAGAAGAAACTGAGTGGGAGTGCGGGGAGAGTTAGTAAAGATTCTTATTGGAATCTGAAGCGGCACATTGCAAGAAAGCACGAGCATGTGCTACGCAAACATGGTGCCGCAAAAGTTGAGCTAGTTACATACCATAATAATTGAATAAACAAACAGGTAGGCTAAGGTTATATTCGATTGTACGGAGCCCCGATCATGACATGAAGACAATCACGGCCAACGAATTTAGAAAAGGCTAGTTCTCTTTTATGCTAGGACTAAATTATGGCCACAAATTAAGTATGTTGTTCTCTCTCCTGTTTGAGAGGCTTGAGCTGCCACGAACTATTCTTCGTTAATTCGTTTTCGTTCCCTATTTTAGTTCGGCCTAAACGTGGACTAATATTATTCCATAATTACTTATTACAATCATTATGCTTTAAATTATAAAAATAATACATTAAGTTAAAAAAGAATACAAACCTGCGGACGTCGTAGAAACGAATGTTAATTCGAATTACTATTCAGAGCTCCCGTAGTTTATTTAAATAATCTCAGGTGAAACGGGGGGGGGGTAACCTAGCTACACCAGCTGTAGTGTGCCCAAATGTACAGAACACAGAGTACAGAAGATATTACCTACACCAGTTTTTCTTGGATTTTTGAAACCATGCTGGATCCCCCCGCAAAATCTTCAGCATCCTCAGTGGTTCTTCCAGCGCTGAGCGAGTGTTTTTGGGCACACCGAATGCTGAAGCCTGACATTTTGTCCAAGCTAATGTTTCTTAAAGTTAATTCTAAAATCCAGTAAACATCAAGAAACGTTTTAATAGACCACAGTTCCCCGCAGTTATCGTCTATTTTAACTTGACACTTTATTTTTGTTTCTTTCATTGACGTCAGTTCATAATCCAAGTGTTCTTTAAGTGCATTTTATCTTGTGTGTGCTTTCCACAGGCCTTATAATCGAGGTGTATTTTCTCAAGATCTACGCACATTTCATCTTGTGTGTGTGCGTTTGTTTTGATGAACCCGTTTTGAGTGTTCTATTGCACAACAACGGCAGCTATTTTCACAGAAATTAAGTTAACGAAACTCAAATACACTTTGAGTTTTTGCATTTTATGTAGGTTTGCTAAGGTTAGATTCATATATTTATAAATTTTAATGATACAGTACATAATAAATTAAGGAGAATGTAAGAATTTTCGCTCTTAAGCATGATATGCTATTTTAATCGGCATGCTTAATTTTATTTCATAATCCAAGAATTCCGTTACAAAAGTAAACAGTAGCCCACTATAGAAATTTTAATGTCGAGTGGTATCTGAGCGGGGGAATTGGTTCACGGTGGAGCGTGAGTGGAATATTACTGAGTCTTGCTTTGCGGTTAGAGCGCTGAGCGGATCGCACGTTACTCTTAGCGGAAACTAGCTGTAGCGCCACACCGCTCCCCGCGTCGTCCACATGCCTCGGAGTTCGCACCGGGGGGAGATGTGTATAAAGTGACGTAAGCCGTTCGACACGGTCGCATTTGTTCAACAACAGAACAAGTGCGTTCAACAACATAAATAAAGAAGAACAACATTAACAACAGGAAAATGGAGGATGCTGTGTTTGGAGCTGTGTTTTTGTTGTGTCTCGTGAATTGGAAAGTCGACGTATACGTAAAGCGATTGAAAGAATGGAAAGGAGGACTAAGAATCTCCAACGACAACTGGCAGTGCTACATTTGCTACAAGTGCCTGCACTTCAGCATCCGTCCATCTATCGTTGTTCTCCATACTTGCGGAATAAGTTGACACAATGTTTACAGTATGTTTACACAGCGTTTTAAATCATGGCGTGTGAGGGCGTTTTCATACGCGTTTGGCCGATCAATGTCTACTTGCGTCACGATTATTACCAGTTGTGCTGGTTAGACCCTGCTCCGGAGTAGTAGCTAATTTGGTTCTCGAAAAAGGCAGTCCGCTACTAAAATCGCACCCAGTTCCGGCTATGCAAAAACGCCAAAAAGTGGGTAGTTCCACAATTAGTTCTGGTACTATGAAAAGTTTCCCGCGGTGCGAAAGGCCCTATAGTCCTAGTGAAGGTTTGGTACTTTTGCAGCTAACCACATCAGGTTTAGTGGGTGCACAAGAAGAATACCTAACAGGATTTAAATAAAGCTTTCTACATGAACAAAGACAAACCTCAAATAAAATGTAAAAAACTTAAAGTTAATTTTTCATGATTTCAGGAACATTTCTACACATTTCATGAAAACAGACATTACAGACGCACACAAATCCACACAAGAATAAGAACAATTTGCATCGCACTGCGTAAACATAAAAACCCACAGACTGCATTTGTGATCGGAGAAATGACAAAAAAAAAGCGCTACTCTACACTGCCCAAAAAAACTTGCGTTTGAATCATCAGTGGCAAATCCTTAATATAAAAACTTCCAGTCTGTGAGTCAGAAATGCCGGCATTGTAGTCTACTCTACCAGATTCAGGAAACAGTCCTCCATAAAATGTGTTGCACACATCTGGATATTTGGGTTGAATTGTTCTGGAACAGTTTTGTAAATACAGCTTAACCACTGATTTCTGGTTGTGTCCTTTTTTGGAAGGCCAAACTAAGTAGTTTCGATTTCACAACGAAACACACGGCGTCACATGGCGGTCTTGAGTGAGCAGAGGCCTGCGGGCTAGAGTGAGCGGCGGCCGGCGGATTCGACGAAGGAGCGTCCGGCGGGCTTGTGGCAACCACATGTGACGACCCCGGGCTGGACTCTGCTTCGTCCACGGTGAAAGCTGATCCGGCGATTGACAGTGCGAAGTTGATGTATTTCCTTAGCGATCAGCACGGATCAGCTCCAGGCGTGACGAAGGATTTTTGGAAGGCCAAAGTAGTTTCGCTACTAACGAAACACAGCGTCTTCACGACATGGTGGCAGCAACAATACTACAGTGAGAATAAAAGTTTTGTTTTCTTTCTTTGCGTGAACATTTGGGCGGGGTTATGCAAATCTTCCCACATCATGACGTAAACATGTGGGGGCGTGTTAGAAAGAGCCGATTTAGGTAGGTGTCCGGTGGCAGTCTTACAATTGATGTACGTAAAGACACTAATCTCTTTGTAAATGTTGAGTGACCGGAATCAGGCCGTTGCACCCATTTGTACAGAGATCTTCTTGGCATAGGCAGACCAACGAGCTTGTCAACAATACGAAAAAAGTCAAAGAGAAAGGAACAATTTTAAATCTCATCATATGACCCCTTTAATACAATGGCTCCGAAAACTAATGTTACTTCTGAAAAATAGTCTAGAATCATCTGCGTGAACAGATGCTACTTGCATTAATTAAAAATGTTTTAAACACAATGAAATTCATACACTTTTAATTTTGACAAGTATACAAATACAAACACCTAACATAAACAACAACAACAAAAAACAAGTGTCAAAAGCTTACATTTACAGAAAATTTAAAAAAAAAAAAAAAAAAAAAAAAACATCCGTCCGCTCCTTAAAACAGTATCAATGAAAGAGGCAAATAAAGTATAGGATCAGACAGTGTAGCATTTTTTTACTCCCCACTAGGGGATGTCCAAAATCTTATTTCACAGTATGAGAAATTTTATTTCACAATAACAATATATAAATCATGATATAGTAATTTTTATTTTATTGTTGTTTATTAAAATAAAGAAAAAGAAGCAATTACAAGCACAACACACAAATAAATATGACATCAACCTTTTAATTTATTCAGCTACAGTAGGCCTGGTTTATTTAACATGTAGTAAGAAATATTACAGAAATTGTATAAATAAAGTGTATAAATAAAACACTGCATAGTCTTCATTGTATCAATCAAACATAATTAACATTAATAATGACAGACAGCAGCAGGTAAATAAGGCTGCTGTCCCTTTAAGTCTGCAACTGCACGGATCCAATATACTGAAACATTTATTCAACATATAACCGACTGTGTTTACTTGAATACTCCACACGACAGGCATTATGGCATTACTGTGTGCGTATTTGACCATTCAAGCACAATAAAACACAAAAGAGATCCGTTTTCACGATCGCATGCTGTCGAGAAAGGGGTCGATATTCAGAAGCTAAATGTGTTAGAATATCACTCTCTGGCCCAGATTTTACTTCCATTCAAGTTCCTGTTTTCCATGCCCCAATAAAATGCATACACACAAACGTAAACTGCCAAATACTCTGCTCTCACAGATGGTATCCCCCCACACTTCTACCTCCACTCTTTTCCCCTGTTTGCCTCTCATCTTTTTAATGTGTTGAGGGGTTCTTCCCTTTTCAGTTGCTATGCAACAAATGCATTTACACTGATATGAAGAGTCCTGTGTCAGTAAACAATATGCAATACTTTTTCATTTAGAAACACGTACAGTGGAACTCACAAACAACAAGTCCCAATACGCACTGCAATCACTGATCTTTCTCTCTATCTCTAAAGCAGCGCACAAACTCTCCTTCACAAATGCCTTGTATGGTCTTTTTTCCGCTGAAGTCTGGCTTCAGGTAATCTGTAAACATAATGGGCCAAGGAAGTCTCTCCAAATGCCAGAGATGATATTGAGCAGGGCTCATCTCATCTACTCACTCCATGCTATTAGGTGGGACTTAATTGTGCATGTCATTTATATAAATCGCTCTGTAATTTTTTTTATAGGTTTAAACACACTGGATTCTGCTACGTCTGTTTCTCTTGTAATACAGAATGATGATTTATGAATATGTTCCTGGATCTGCATATACATAAATCTGAGGAGTATGTGATTGTGATTGTGTGTGTATGTGTTTTGACTTCCTGAAAGTGTTGCCTTCCTCTTAAGTAGTTTTTTTCCACTGCTATTTACAGAAACAGCCAAGCAGAAACAATGTTTGTCTAGCTATACTCTAAAGAGTGAACCTTGGGAACTAATTCAGTGGTTGTAAACATCTGGGAGGAATGAATATAGAAGAATATGAGAACAAAGGACTCAAAGGCTTTTGTTGTTGCAATACCACCAAAAGTCAGCCAGTTCCGGCAAATGTGGATTGGCACTTTAAAAATGTCCCAAGGCACCTTCATCAGAGGAAAACAAGGGTTGCTGGCATCAGAAAGACACTGGCATGAGTCACACCGAAGCAGGGAGCTCTGGCATACTTGTCCGTGAAGCAAAAAAAGCAAACAAGATGTGACACATCAGTCTTAGTGTTACTTAAAGTCTGAAATGGTTTTTATGCAACAGCATTTTAGTTTTGAAGGCTGTTTTTCCAGCTGCAGTAGCAGGCTAAATTGTGGTAAAGCAGGATAGGTAAAAAAACAGTCACAGCACAGTTTTTTTTTTTTTTTTTTTGTTTCCACAACCGCCCCCAGATAGGCTATATTTAAAAGAACAGAGTGAAGAAAAAAAATCAATTGAAAAATCATGTCTGTGGAGAAGACTGCTGAAAATCTAAAGTTACTTTGATTGTATTGAACAACAACAATTTTCCGTCTGGAGACTTTTTGCAGGGAGCACAGCTTTACAGCTGTCAATGTGACCGAATTACAAGGAGGTTTTCTTTACTTTCTTAATCTGTCTGGCAAACAGCATACCACAGCACCCTCAGATAGCAGATTTTCCTCTGTCTGTGCTCTATATAGGCTTCATCTAATTATTGTGTGTACTTACAATATCAGCAGAGTTTAATATAATTACTTGAGGCTCACTGTAAATATCTGAGGTTGAAAATGTCCCTTTTAACCTAATGGCAGCAGTGCATGTCAGAAAGAAGTAACAACATATTGTAAGTTGTTCTTTTAAAAACTGGCTGATTAGAGACCAGTTTTGTGGTTTCTCTTACAATGGTGGAAATCACAGAATGGGATAAGGACGTCAGTCCAGAGTCAGCGTGAGAGGCGGTAAAGCACAAGCTCTGGTTCAACCAGCATTCCCCAAACACTCCGGGGCAGCCAGGAACGTGAAAACTACCAATTTCCACAGGATCAGACTTCCACAACCAAATCAGGGCTATCAGTTTACTTTATTTTGTTTCAGCTTGCCTTTGGTCTTACAGCTCAGGAAATAGCTTGAGGTTTGGACCATGACCAGAGCAGAGCTCTCTAAAGCTATACAGCCTTCATTCACTGCAACAGAATAAATGACTAACACAGAAACATGATACATACATTACATGTAACGAAAATGGTACACATCCACGGTTGTGTGATATATATATTTTTCTAATCATGACCAATTTTATTATTAATAATAATTAGGGCTAAGTTGACAATATCAATTTTTCAATTTTAATCAATCTTTATTTTGATGAACCAATATTGATTCAAGATCAAGATAAATCTTTTAGTCTATACATTTCTTTTGTTGATGTGTGAACAAAACTTCACTAAAGTTTATTTGTGCATGTGCATGCTATCATATGAATCGCAATACGTTTTGTGCTTTGTTACTTTTGATATTAAACAAAGTCTCAGCTTTCAAATTCTGTCAATTTGATCAGGAAATCCAAACAATAAATGTCATTTTGTTACTCTTTAAACGTGGGAGTGACAACTCCTGCAGCAAATTTAGTTGGTATTCATCAATAGTGTGGAACACTTGAACCAATCATCTTTTTCTCTTTTCTAATTACAGCGTGAAATAAACATGAATGAAAATCAGAAGGTATGTTGAAAGAAAAAGTACAACTTAATGAAATGTATCATCCCTCATGTAACCTTTAAATCAGGTTTTCAACTGCAGAAAGACAAAACGACTTGTAAACAATATGTAACATAACATTACATTCACCTCATCAGGAAAGCCATTCAATGTCCATAACTTGCTAGTCAGCTAGAAAAAAAATGGCTCTAGAAAAGAGCATTTTGCTAAATACATGCACTATATTACATAGGCTATTCATTTTATGACTCATATTCATTAGATATTACAGTAAAAAATATATTATAGTTATGTACCAATTGACATGGTTCTCTGGACAATGTACTAGGGCTGTCGTGGTGAAGGAATTTCCCTTGCGGTAATTTTGAGAGGCTCAATAGCGCGGTATGCGGTATTATCGCCATATATATATATATATATTTATATATAACACATGTTCACTCAAGTTAGAATGTCGTGGAAATGTTCATTTATTTCTGTAATTCAACTCGAATTGTGAAACTCCTGTATTAAATAAAATCAGTGCACACAGACTGAAGTAGTTTTAAGTCTTTGGTTCTTTTAATTGTGGTGGATTTTGGCTCACATTTACAAAAACCCACCAATTCACTATCTCACCAAATTAGAATACTTCATAAGACCAATAAAAACACATTTTAGTGAATTGTTTGGCCTTCTGGAAAGTATGTTCATTTATTGTACATGTACTCAATACTTGTAGGGGCTCCTTTTGCTTTAATTACTGTTTCAATTCGGCGTGGCATGGAGGTGATCTGTTTGTGGCACTGCTGAGGTGGTGTGGAGGTGGGTGTTTCTTTGACAGTGGCCTTCAGCTCTCCTTTTTTTTTTTGGTCTCTTGTTTCTCATTTTTTTCTTGACAATACCCATAGATTCTCTATGGTGTTCAGGTCTGGTGAGTTTGCTGGTCAGTCAAGCACACCAACACTATGGTCATTTAACCAACTTTTGGTGCTTTTGTGGGCAGGTGCCAAATCCTGCTGAAAATGAAATCAGCATCTTCAAAAAAACTGGTCAGCAGAAGGAAGCATAAAGTGCTCCAAAATGTCTTGGTAAACGGTTGCAGTGATGTTGGTTTTCAAAAAACACAATGGACCAACACCAGCAGATGACATTGCACCCCAAATCATCACAGACTGTGGAAACTTAACACTGGACTTCAAGCAACTTGGGCTATGAGCTTCTCCACCCTTCCTCCAGACTCTAGTTTCCAAATGAAATACAAAACTTGCTCTCATCTGAAAAAGAGGATTTTTGACCACTGGGCAACAGTCCAGTTCTTAGCCCAGGTAAGATGCCTCTGACTTTGTCTGTGGATCAGGAGTGGCTTAACAAGAGGAATACAACAACTGTAGACAAATTCCTTGACACGTCTGTGTGTGTGGTGGTTCTTGATGCCTTGACCCCAGCCTTAGGCCATTCCTTGTGAAGTTCACTCAAATTCTTTGAATCGATTTTGCTTGACAATCCTCATAAGGCTGCGGTTCTCTCGGTTGGTTGTGCATCTTTTTCTTCCACACTTTTTCCTCCACTCAACTTTTTGTTAACATGCTTGGATACAGCACTCTTTGAACAGCTAGCTTCTTTGGCAATGATTGTTTGTGGCTTATCCTCCTTGTGAAGGTTGTCAATGATTGTCTTCTGGACAACTGTCAGATCAGCAGTCTTCCCCATTATTGTGTAGGCTAGTGAACCAAATTGAGAGACCATTTTGAATGCTCAGGAAACCTTTGCATGTGTTTTGATTTGATTAGCTGATTGGCATTTCACCATATTCTAATTTGTTTAGATAGTGAATTGGTGGGTTTTTGTTAAATGTGAGTCAAAATCATCACAATTAAAGAACCAAAAACTTGAATTACTTCAGTCTGTGTGCATTGAATTAATTTAATACACCCTCGTAAGTCATGAACGCGAACGCGTTGATGCATCTTCTCCTGATAACACTGAAAAGAACTTAAATTACATTTTCAGTTTTGATCTTACAGATAAGATCAATACATTAATCGAATCTGTAAAGGGTCTGCTTTTATTTGTATACACACATAATAACAACAGAACTTTGTGCATTTATAAAATAAAGAAAACAAACAGGGTGTGCTGTCTGGCGCCTTGGTCTGCGTGATCTTTATTTAGAAACGCGTCATTAAAATGAACTGTAACTCAGCAAATACTCAACAAAGAGACATGTGAGATATATCTATAGAAAGCTTGACAGGTCTACTTTTAAATGAAGCAAGTCTTATCTAAAACAAATGTTCTCTGATTAAGTAATCCATATGAAACCAACACAATGTCCAGTTTTTCACATCTACCTTCATTATCTCTAATGCGACCACGCCCACGCGCTGAGCGCTATTGATATTATAATCATCCACGTGAAGCGCGCGGCGTGTAAACACCCACATCACAGCAAAAGCAGCAAGACCTCAAGTTTTACTGTTTGCGTTGCGCTGAGAGGAATAAGACAGAATTTACCTCAAGAAGCTTTGGATTACCTCAGTCTTACCTTAAGTCTTTTTTTATTAACCTACTTGTATTAGTTTTCACATAACTTGTACACATTTTACTAGTCAGACTTTCTCCAAACTATAATTCCTGACTAAATGTATAATCAAGTGAAACATTATGAAGTTTCATTCACCGCATCTAAATGTCACGATGCCAGGATGTTTTTTTTATGTTCTATAACAGACAGAAATATGATATAAAAGTAATATGAGTTATAATGTTACTAGCCTAATGTCAGTAAGAATGATTAGTCAAAACTTTACTGTGATAGGATATTCTCTGTTCACGAATATAGCCATATACTGTATGTTTATAACTATAGTTTTTGGATTGTATAGGCCTACATACAAAGCATGCTTGTGTTTATGAATGTAACTAAGCTTCTGTTCATGAATATCTGCTCTGGTGTAAATATTTTGAATGTGTTATAGCCGTGTCTTATGGAGTAATGATGCTGAAATGTTTGAAACTGTTTTCATTTTGGTTTAGGACTGTGGCTGCATCACCGGCATCTTGCACAAGAAAGGCACACGCAGGTCGTTCAGTTTTGAGTTCGCTGGAAAATCCTACTGAGTAAGTGCACAGTATAGTAATTGTATTATTCCTAGAATATGTGGTAATATTATTTGTGGTTGATAGTGTTAAAATGTAAGAATTGGCATTGTTTTCTCATGAAGTATGCATACTATACTAAGGTACTGTGGGGAGTACACCACTCTTGCCTTCACCTGCATCTCTCATAGGAAGGGGGCACTCGTTCAGTTTTCAACTCCATTCAGAATTTTAGAGTAAGTGTGCATTCACTATTTTACAGATGTTACTTTCATTTGATTTAGTTACTTTGTGGTAAAATATGTTTGCTATGTGGTAATTGTGTTCTTTGTTTAGATAAATTAGTACTAGTATCAGTGAACATCATAATAATAAGTAGTTTGTGTAAACAGCATGCTTGCTTTTTTATTTCAGATGTGAGAATAACAGTGCAAAAGAACCTGTTGCAGAGAGCTAAAGCAAATAAGCAGCCCACTTGGTCATGGAAAACAGAGACTGATGTTGACATATTCCACAAGCTCTGAGATTCCTGCCTTCACAGGAACCTGTACCACAGCTAATACCATGTGATGCACACACTCCCAAAAAGATGTGATAGTTATATATATTCTAAATAAAATACAAACAAAAAAATAGATACATTTCTTTTGGCTTCCCCTCGCGGCTTATTCGTTTGTTCTTGTAGCCAATTGCCCTCTACAGGATCCCACAGTGCACAATAAAAACAAAAAAAGACTATGACTGCCCTCATTGATGGACGAGCCTGCATTAATCCAGGAACCTTTGTCCTTGGTTCTCAGGTGTGAATCCTGTCAAAGTATTCACGCCTACTCGCATATGCCTTTTCTACACAAAAAAGTGTCTTAGAAAATTTAAATCAATATATTGTTTTCTGTGAGTGAGTAAACAAGATGATTTTCACATAATTCTGATGCAAAAACTCTAGACTTCAAGATCTGTTCTCAATAGTCCTGTGAACAAATGTTCTGTATGTGTTTTATGGCCTTATTTCAGTGACTTTAAATTTTTAGTTTTTCACTAAGCACGCATACACGTTGTTTTCTCAAAAACACAATACGTACATACATGCTGCTCACATATTACTGTAGCCCAGTTTGTGCTGAATACAGTATAATCAGACTTTAGCCATTAATATGTTTATAAGCAACTGAAAAAAGCACAAATGTCAGGACATGTCAAACTTCTCCAGGGCCCAAAACACCCTCAGACCCCAGAGGGTTAATACACGAGTTCACAATTGAGTTGAATTATGAATAAATTGAACTTTTCATGAACATTCTAATTTATTGGATGCACCTGTTATTTCTTATAATATATATATATATATATAATATATTATCTATCTCTTTATATATATATATATATCATCTGTGTGTGTATGTGTGACGATTTAACAAGGTCATAGTCAGAAGACAATGAAGCCGAAACCAAATAGCGGTGAAACAGGAAGTGAAGTAAACAGAAGAGAATGACAAAATAACGATCCACATAACAGAACATAAACGTGACAATAAGATCGTTAGGCTATTGTTAGCCTATATGTATAACAGTTCGTTCTGATCCTCGAATCTGACTGGACAAGAGACTTTCTATTGATATTTCCACCTGCGCATTCTAGACGGGCTGTCAGTCAGTCTTTAAACCATTCATTCATCTACACGTTCAAAAACACTGATTCATTCAAAGAGAGACGTTATGAAACATGCTGTTGAAATCATTTTAACTTTGAGTGCCACGTTAGAAGCTCAGCTGACCAGCAATGTGTCGATGCTTAGACAGAGATTTGGCTTTCCTTGGACATGACAACCTATTTTCACAAATATATATGACTCGCAAGTAATCACACATGCTCAGTTGATCTCTCGCTCATTCGTTGTCTGTTTAGGCTTGTTAAGTGCAAATCTACAGAGCCTCTGTACAAATCAGAATGGTACACATTATGTTATCATTACTAACTTATTTAATATTCAGTACACATTCACAAAGTGTAAAATGAGAAGGGCATAACCCTATGAAAAAAGAAAACACGCAAAAACTTGCATTCCTCTGCTCGTCAATAGGTATTACGATATTGTGGTTATCGCGACACCCCTACAATGTTCAGCTATTTAGTTAGTTGAGAGACCTTTTTTCCTTATGAAAAATGTATGTACTGTACCTCATATATCCAAATGAACTGATATCGAATTGAATCAAGATTAGAATCAAATAGAAACAAGAGCTTGTGAATCAAATTGATTTGTGATTCTGTGTCACTATTTGGCCCTAATAAAAATGAAGATATCAAACCAAAAAGTATTTCTGCCAACACCTACTCAAAAACAAATGTCTATATGTCTAGAAAATGAATAAGTCCTGATGTAGGCTAATGGCCAAGATATAAAAGTCTTATTGATATGACAAGAGGGAGCCAGTGAAGTGGTGCGTTCAGACAGAGAGCAACATTTCCAGCAGCCAGCTACTGGTCAATAATACGCTGTTTCCCAACAGTCCACAAATGCAGAGCTTCAACTAGACACAGCTTCTTAGTCATATGGTAACATCTAGACTTGTGGAGTGTAACCACAACTTGTGTAGTGTAGGCTCCCCCTCCCCATGAACCATGTGATGGGGCCATATCCACAAGTAGGGATGTCGTGCTCAAGCGACGTAAATGCTAAACCACTCAAAAAAACATGATACAAACAAGACACACAATTCTAGAATGGAACGCTGTTCTCTAATCTTTCCTTTGCTTCACAGGGATGCAGTTGGACTGACAAAGGCTGTCTTCACACTGCTTCTCGGACATGTCAATCAGCACAGCTCTCAATCAATAATAAACATTCAAATGTGTGATGCATTTATTGTTTGCTGTTACTGTAAATACATTTAGGCTGCATATTGTGTACTTGATGGTTTATGTGACATCTTTGTGAAGCAGAATATTTCTACATAGCAAATTTAACCATAATACAATTGGCTCATACTGCTATGACTGCCCCCCTCCCATTTAGGGTCAGGGCCCCTACTCAGTGTGGGGCTGCTAGGGTGTCTTGTATGCCTGTGTGTGTAGCATGAAAGCTTACAGCATGAAATATACATCTATAGCACCCTGGGCTAATGACCTGTCACTTTTATTCTGTATTTTGATGGATGTCGTGATCTATGATTAAGTGTGGCAATGTAATTCTCAGCATGGACTCATTAATCACTATGTAGCAAATGACACAAACATTCACACACACAGTAACCATGCTAGCTAACTTGCAGCATCTAATTTCTAAATATCACCTTGTGATCTTTGCACCCTAAATACAGAATACAAACTAATTAAAATGTATATGCAATTTTCTTGAATATCTTCACATTTTAGATTTTTCGCGCTTGTCCCAATTGCATATATCTTACCCTAAAAAGCACATACTACTCAAACACGACAGACACAGCAGGACTTTATGAATGACAGATTGGGTACTGTAATGGAAGCTCTCTACAGCCAGTATTCGGAGAGGGAGTGGGAATGCTGTGAATTATGATGCCTTTCTCCATGTCAGGGGGAGCAGAGGGGGGCAGCAGTCTTTGAGCCCGCTCCAAAACAAACACAAGCGGATGGCTGACTCTCACACGACTGTGGCTATTCCGTTTCCATTTGCTGTGGCAAAGCTATAATTATTCAGCGTGTGGAGTCACTAACTTTACACTTGCCTTTGCTTTACACACACACATATCTATGTACATAGAGAGAAACTGTCAACATACTAGTACACTACATGCACATATAGACACCCGAGAAGACATTAACAAGTGTTTGAGTTATTACTGTGAGTGTGGAGCATAAAACAAACATGAAGTTCACTGTGGATGCTGTGATAGACATACAGACAGACAGATATACAGACAAACAGATAGGTCTATAGACAGATAGATAGAGCCTTCAAATATTTATAATTTTCTGTTGGTTATGTTATATGATGAAGTGTAACGCTGTGAATTAAACAGTGTCACATTTCTCAGAATGTGTGGCGGTTTGCTATGACAATATTAGGTTTCTGTGGCCTAACTGTATTCCTACAGTCTAATATGAACAACAGGTGCACAAAATAACACAGTCAAAGACAAGGTATGACACTATGACACACCCACAAACATGCTCACACAGGATACATGCAGCGGAATGTACTCGGGGAAGGTTACTCAGAGACAAGTATCATAAAGAGGCTCATTGAGAAACGGCTGACAGGTGACATCTTGTTATGATGATACAATAAGTGTGACATGATTGCAGCAGTTTGGCAGGAAGCTGACAAAGTTGAGGGATAGCGAAAATCCAGCAGCCACTCTACTGCAGTGCAGAGAGCGATCTCTCCATGACTGCTGACTACATTCATGCAGATGTCAAATTAAGGACAAACATGAGACATACGGTAAGTACAGCTTTACACTACGAGCCAGAATCAGAAACGAAACATGAAATGCTGCCAGATAACAAAGACACACAGCTCATAGTTCAGATCAGTGAAGATTTTCTAATATGCTGAATTTTGGCCAGTACATGACACTGCACGTGACATTTAAAGTGTAGCGTCTGGACCACTCAAACACAAAATATATATTTTGTTAGCTATATTTAAAAAAATACTCTGTAACACCCCAAGGAGCCGAACAGGCCCTTTTTCCATACGACCCTTGACACCCAGATCCCTTTACGATCTAAGGAATGTGATCAGAGCCTCCCTCTGTATGCTTTCCAGAGCAGAGCACAATGCCCAGAGAATTGGACTGTTCTCTAATTAATTCATAGGAATACCTTTCTTTGAATGAACACACATGAGCCTTCAGGTCATTGGGTATATTATTGTCATCGTGTATGTTGTCTTTGAGATTTTATATTGTTTTATGCAGGCTTATGATCGAAATACTCACTTCTGTCAGCTTACATATATATAACCCTTATAAACCCTTGTTTAGTATCTATGAATTTGTATTCGGATGATCTAATTGAGAATGTATATTGTATGTTTACACCTACGCAACATATTCGTGTTTTAAGAATCTTTATTAGTTTGTGCATCCGCACCCCAAGTGAATTACATGTGCAAATTACCATGCTTAGAGAACAAAAGGTCGTAAACCCTCCAGCAATTGCCACCTCCCTCTTGGAATTTCTGCCTTCATTGGACAAGCCCATCTTGAGAGGCGTGACTCTTCTCCAACTTTAAAGGCCCACACCAGGGACCCCCGCAGAGTCGGTGGTTTGTTTTAATTCTGAGAGGATGTGAGAAAAACGCACCCGAAACCCTAAGCTCGTGCCAGGCTTCGGCCTCGACCTTTCCATTTCACCAAGATTCTTAATCAAACTGTAGATTTGTAGTCAGCAAGATCTTGGCCTTAAGATTGCATCAGGAATCTCTTTCAGACCGCCGAGACTTGCAAGTATCAAACTTAGTCTTATTAATTGAGACTTTCAGTTGCACCTTTTTACCAAGGTGTGTTTTAACTAAGAATCTGATGTTTCCTTCAGGTTGTAGATCTGCTGAATATCAAATGGTTCCATAAATTTCATTCCTTATGTCTCGTCTCTGTACTGAGTTAAGCTTTAACCCTTTCCTAAACCACTGTTTGTGTGTGGGTGTATGTGTATGTTAGCCCAGTTATGTGTTTATGTAGTATGTTAGACTAGTTTAAGTGTTTATGTAGTTAATAAAACCTTACTTGTATCACACTTGACGTGGTTCATTGTTTGCTCATAACTGAATCACTTAATCATGCAGATTTATGCTACAAGCTTTTGTAGAATTGTACAGTAAGAAAGTTTTTTCCTTTAACCAGGAAATTAACGTTCTTCGAATTGACAAGACAGTTGACCCTGAGAGGTCAGATAATCTCTACAGCAATCTAAAAGATTCATAATTAATTATAACTAGTTATGATTAATTATTCATATTTCCCATGAGCTGGATCGTTACAAAGAAGATATTATAAAGCTGGGAACAAAACGGTCCCCCCCCCCCCCCCCCCCACCTAGGCAATACGTTTATTCCTACATTCTGTTGTAAAGAGGTTGCCGAGGTAATGTTCCACCAAGTCATCATGATACCCATAGTTCTGAATAAAACAAGGGTGATGTGATTAATGTGAGAAGAGCAGATACTCACCTATTGCAGAGTTGATTCACGGCTCCATAGGAGTCACAGTCACAGGCCTGGCAGCCACCGGTCCCGTTGGTGAAATACGCATCGGCACATTCATCACAATGCTGACCCGTGTATCCAGTTAGACATACACACTGACCTGTGACAGAGTCGCAGGTATCTTGGTCCTCTGAACCCTCAGCACTACAGTTGCACTGATGTCCTGTGCGCGAGAGAGAACAGAGATTAACAACATGTTAGCCTTTCTTTCTAATGTAAAAACTGTAAGATTTTAACATCTTGGTGACAATTTTTCTGAGTAGATGCCGAAATGAGTCATGTGAAAGAACACTGGTGTTTAAAAGAGAACTCGGTAAGGTTTTTTTTTCTAATGTTTTACTGGTTCTTCTGTGTCCCAGTGGTCTTGGTCTTCATATACTGACAACTATCAGCATGGATGCATAGCGTTTGTTTATTAATGGTATCGCTCACCCAAAATTTTAATTTTGTCATCAATTACTCATTTTAATGTCATACTAAACCTGAACGTATGACTTTCTTCTGTCGAACTCAGAGAACTCTCAAAAATTGTTTATGTTGTGAGAAGAACAGACTGAAACTGAAGTCATTGTTCAATGAAAATTTCACTTTACAGCTGTGGTCACTATTTGGTCAAACTCCTTTTTTGTTCCATGAAAGAAATAAAGTCATACGCGTTTCAAAAGACATGAGGTTGAGTAAAAGATCATTTGTGCAGTCATTGTGCAGACAGTCACTGTGCTTGTCGCTAGCCTATATAGTTTAGCTTGTTATTGTTTTTTTAAATGTACTTGTTAATGTTTTGCATTGGTTAAAACCACTAGATATATTATTGTTGCGGTTATTACTAAAATGCTTGAAACTGCAGAGCCTTGAGGGGCCAAGCCTGAATGTACCTTTAATGCTTACAGTATGAATTTTAGCAAGAGATTCAATCAGTAAGTGGTAGTGGTAAAGCACAATCTCATTTGGCCCCCTACACATTTTTTATCATCGGAACATGGCACAAAGGAAAGTGTGAATTTATTCAAAGCTGCAGGTTGCCACTTTTTCAGTGCTGTCACAGTAGGGGAATAGAACGAGAACAGAAAATATGGCACTGAAATCTCTCTCATAGAAACTGTATGAGCAAAACAGCAACATTATAATTCAAGTATCGCTCTTAATGGAAATGATATGGAAAGTGCACATTTCATAGCCAGTGAGGCAACTGCACCTCCAGGGGTCCACTGAACCAGTAGTCACTGAGAAATACACTAGCTTGATGAATACAGCCTGTACTTGGCTACTGCCTTCAAGGACTGTTTCAAGGAATGTTTTGTAGGATTTAGAGAGAACTTGAGCCTGGCCCGTCCTGTTATCAGCTCTCGCAGTACAAGCTGTTCTATCCTGTGCGCATCAACACCTCTATAAACAGTTTTTTCTTATAAAAACAGCCTGCTCAGTAACTCAAAAGCCTCCAGCACCTACAGCAGCAGGAATCTTACACATCTAATACGATCAGCAATAATACAGAGGTCACCGAGAGGTTCTCAGAGAAATGATTTGCTCCCAGAAGTCTATAACTGATCAGAAAAAAAGAAGCCTCATTATTAAAGCACCATTCTTCTGCCTGTGCTGTAATATTAGTGTGTTTTGTAGCAACCCCAGAGCTTATCTGATGAGAAAATACATCACATTCGTGCAGTGTTCAAATAAAGTGCATCTGTGTTTTTTTCTGGGTAAACGGGGGGCAGATGCTTTCTCCCAGAGGAAAAGCACAGTAGCTGTAATTTGCGAAGATGTTAGTTTCAATGAGATGTGTGTGTGAGAGAGGAAGAGGCAGGGTAAGGAAAAAACAACAGATAAAATATTCATTTTTGGATCACTTGGTACAGCCTACCTGACAAAATGCCAAAGGCAAGCCCTGGATCACTAGTAAAATCTCAAGAACCACATTTTGATGCGTTGAAATAACACTGCTCCGTAAGGGAGCACATCTGGTGGGTACTAAATTCAGAAAATACTCCTTTTCTTCTGGCCGTTTAACATACTGCATGCATAAATCCAGAGGGAACCATTCTTGCAGTGTGTCATTGTTTTACGGTGACCTCCCATCAGACCTGAGTGTGAACACGTGAAAAAACACACACATATACACATGTGCACTGACGCAGTGAGAGAAATGGAGCTCTGTGATATATTTAGCAGAAGCTCTCAGCGTGTACAGTTCCCATAGCTGACTGGGGGCAATCTGATCTGAATCAGAGGTGACCTTGCTGAAGATCAGATTACACAATAGGAGAGCTCTGCCAGACAAAGTCAAAAAGAAAACATTTTACTTGTCTCTTAATGGAACAAGTATCCATCTTATCTGTCTTGTATCGTCTTACAAGATTCACTCCTAGCCTAGGCATCATTTAATAGAAATACAGATACGCTACCGGTCAAAAGTTTGAGGTCAGTGAGGTTTTTTCATACTAATGCAAGGATGCATTAAGGACACATTAAATCAAACAAAAGCAACAGTAAAAATGTTTACATTGTTACAAAATACATCTATTTCCAATAAATGCTGTTCCTTTGAAATTATTATTTATCAAAAATATACTGGGAAAAAATGTCTAAACAATTCAATAAAACATATTAAGCAGCACAGCTGTATTTAACATTAATAATAACAAATGAGCACCAAATCAGCAAAATTGAATGATTTCTGAAGAATCATGTGAAACTGACGATTGGAGTAGTGGCTGCTGAACATTCAGCTTTGCCATCACAGAAATAAATTACATTTTAAAATATATTATAAAAGAAAACAGTTTTTCATTGTAATAATATTTCACAATATTATTTTTACTGTATTTTTGATAAAATATGTTGCAGATTTGGTGAGCATAACAGACATCTTTTAAAAACATCAAAAAAATCTCACTGACTCCTTTTGAACGGTAGTGTGATGGTCTTTATGGCCATAAGGATGGAAGCGCCTGTCTGCTTTACACAATCATAAACATGCTGAGACAAGACTTTTGAGTGTTTGTGGTAGGACATTGACAAGGTGATCCTCGCTTATTGAGTATCCATTGAGAATGCAGGAAATGAAGTCAGCTCAAGATACTGACAATGAGGTACTGGCTTTCTTTACACAAACATAAAGGTCACAGCTTTGTTCTGGTTGAATAAGGATTAAATCTTTCGTTTACCAGCTATATCTTACAGAGCTGGGAGCACTGACCTAAATTCCCCTTTGGCACCTTCTTGGAAATTCCTGCTCCAAATCTGTTTGTTTGTTTATTAATTAAATTTTTTTTTTTTTTACAATAAATCTGAACCTTTTTTAGGTTCAAATGTCTGCATGAGGGTCTCACTGTTGCAATATGGATAGACATTAAGTTACCATCTTCAACGCCTTAATGGCAAACTGCAGGTTAGCTCCAGACAGTAAAATGAAGGTTGACAGTGAAAGTGGCTAAAGACTCATCTTGATCGATGAGCTGACAAAGAGATGGTGAATGAAGTTATTAGCTGTGCTAATTCACACACTGCACCATGTACTTAAAGTCTGAAAAATCAAAGACGAGAAAAAAACTTTCTCAAAAAATAACATACAGTACATGTACACATTTGAACTATTGTTCATTCAACCCAGGCTCATTGGAAATATGCGCCTATGGTGACATTTTCTGCAAAATTATATTATTTTGCTTCATGCATGTTTCATGACATTTTAAAAGTGAAATGTTCAATGAGTGGGGCTAAAAGCACATTCAGTTTTATTTGAAACAGATGGCCCTGAATCTGGCAACGTTTTATTACATTGGGTATTGTATATATCACAGCAATTCGTAAATTAAATGTCCAGTGAGTCACATTTGAAAATGATGTAAACCTACACTAAGCCCAACCCTAAACCTAACCAATAGTTTTAACAAAAGCAAACGTGAGATAAAAACACATTTGCTTAAGCAACCATGCCATTTTGGCTTGCTTCTACAAATCTTTGAACTCCCTGAAGGGTTATGGTAAATGTCTTTTTGAGGTAATAACATAGTATTGTGCAAGAAACCATAAAACAAAGTATTTGTTAATCACCTAATCTGCCCCGTAATCATAATTTGTATAAAAAGGAATCAAATTTGTTGCAGTTTCACTGCCTTGTGATCATTCATCATTACTACTTGATTAGTCTTACATGAACGAAGACTAACAACTTTTTTAAGGTGCCATCAATGCTAAAACGCTTAATGAAAAGTAGACGGATGTATAGTTTCCAAAAAAGATGAACCCTTGTTTGTGATAAGCAGGGATGTCACACATAATCAGAACATGTTTGGACAAATTCCCATGATCAGATTCAGTAGCTTTGGCATAGCTACATAAGAAATTTACGGGACACTTACGTAACGGTAATGGGTGTATGGGCCCATGGGACGACATGCTGACCCTCAGGGTGAGCAGCATGGTGTTATGGGTGATGGGGCCACTGTTACTCTTCATTGCCACCCACATGCCAGATTGTGTGGCACCGCTGAGTGTGTGAGAACTCTGGCTTCATCGCACAGAGAAAAGAAAAATACATGAACACTGTCATACGGTCACGTTTAGTAAGAAAACTAATCTTCTAAAAAAAAAAAAAAAAAATCCCAACAACTCATAAGACACTTGTAAGCTAGCTAAAAAAAACAAAACACAAAAAGGTGTGGTAAATGATAGATGAGTGTCAAATGATATTGCTGAATTGGTGTGGCTCAGAATTAGTACACTTAATTACAACTTTGGCCCTGTCCTAAATGGAACACTTCATGTGCACTTGCAGACTTGCGGACTTACAATGGCCGCCGCGTGCGTGTGTCCGTTAAGTCTACGAGACCGTAGGGTGTCCTATTCGGCATTTTAGCGTTCAGAAGGGTGCTTGCGAGCGCCTCCTTTGTGGCCGTTATGCGCCCTTGATCTGCACTTCTGCCGAGCCCGCACTGGGGCGAGCTCCGCAGAAGACTTCTACCCGACAGTCAAAGCAGCATTACGTCACGAAAGTGCGGACTCGGAGGAAGACCGCGAGGGTTTAGGGTGCCATTTGGGACAGGGCCTAAGCCCCAGCTTGTTACCGAATGGATTGTAGTTTCAAAATAGGGATGAAACGATTAGTTAGTATTACTGTTTTATATTATAATTGTCATTAAAACTGTATTCGATTGCCACGATTTGAACAACTCAGGATAAATAAATACTGTCCAGCATAAAGCAAAGTTTTAAGTAACAGTAGTTCTTACAGCAATGCTTTGGACACGGAGGTTACGGGAAACAGCTCTAATTCTTCTGTTCCATAAGTGCCACCTAGTGTCAGAGAGTGAATTTACAGATAGTTACATTTACATTCAGCCTGTGAGCAGTTTTTGTCTGGCCAAATAAGAGGATCGAATTTGCATGCCCTGACGTAAATTTTGACCAGTTGATGAAAAATAAGCTTATGTGGATTCTACACATTTAAACAATTCTGATAGAATTATTTATGGAGCAGATAGAATACATATAATCATTTATTAATCAACTAGTTGACTTAACCCTTCTCTTAAAGGCTGAAATGTGAGGTTTACCATTTTATGAAACTTTTTCAAAGCTTTATTTATACATTTCGTACATGTTATTAGATAAACTGTTGTCAGTCATATTGTCATTTAAAATACAGACATCACTGGTAATGTTATTGGTTTAGTGTTTATGCAAACAAAAAGTCATTTTATTTGTTGATTTTAAATATAAAACTTGGTGAAATTATTTATGTGTCAGTACTTTTTGAAAATTTCCAGCTAGAGAGAGCCCGGTATGAGATTTTGACGGTATGATAACCTTGTAAGCAAATAAATATCGTCCGTTAGGTTGTGTTATAGCTTGGTAAAATGGTTATTTTAAATGTTCTAGGGTAGAAATTTTTGTTTTTAATTTTTCCAGCCCGAAAAAAGTATTTATTTTTGAGCGACATACAGAATATTTGGAACAGCAGTATTTGTTAATTTTTTTTCTTTGATTTGTTTTTGAAATGTTTGCTGGATTGTGGGCTGTCTTGCAGCTTTTGATGTGAAAAAGAAAAAAAAGAAGAAAAATAAAGACATCCTTGTGTAACCTAAATCTGTAATTACAGTTATTTAATTCATAAACATTTCATTTATATCATTTCATATCATTTAATTATATAATTTTATATACATAATTTGATTAATAATAACCCAATTTGAAGCAAAACAGAATGTTCTGACTAGCTTTGTGAATTTATACTACATGCCTGAACGAAACAAACAGGAGTTCTGAATGAGATGCAGATTCACTCTCTTGACAGCAGGAGGCGCTTCTGGAACAACAGATACAGCGTTTCTTTCGTTACCGCTGTAAACAAAGCAGGCTGCTGGATGAAAACACTGCTTTGAATATGAACAATACAGAGTAAGAGATGGAAAACACATGTGAACAAAGTTCGTAATGTGGGAAAGAAGGAGCGTGGAATGCGGCAGACAGAAGGATTCAAAGAGAACTTAATAAAAAAATAAACACAAACAGCGCGACAGCCCCTAGAGCGACGACTGGAGCAAAATAAACAAAACCACAAAAATAAAGTCCAGGCCTGGGCCTCTTTCGTATAACATCGGTCGTCACTCCCTCTTTATCTCCGGAGCTCCTCCGTGAGACTCTGAGACCGGTGAGTGGTGCAACGTGCGCGCAGTAGCAATTACTTCCACCGGCCTCGCTCCGTCCCACGGGCTCTCGGCCCGTCCACAAGATATATACGAGATACATCGTCAAAGGAGAAACAATCTAAACTTTTCTGAAGACAGTCAGTTCCCCTCAGAAACACATTCATATAAACCAACAAATCAATATTGAGGATTTTCTTCCAACAGTTCTTGCATCATGAACAGTGAGTGATCTGCATGCTACAGTATTTTTCTCTGCATCCGTCTTCAGCGTCTCTGGCCTCTGTTAACGGGAGTTTACAGACTTCATAGTCAGGCTAGGTAGATGAGGCATTGCAATGCCATTTTTTGCAAGTCCAGAACAGAGACAAGCTGTAATAAGACAAAAAACGTCCGGTTGCCGATCGGGTAAGTTCCAGGGGCAGCTCCTTAAGTTCGTCCGTCCTACACACATGTGACTGACCGCTCTCTCGTACCAACAGGAGGGGGAGGGGTCGTGAGGGATTCCTACATTTTCAGTCTTTGTGGAGACATGAAAAACAGCGCATAGCACAGGAACGGTATAACGGAAAATATTTGTGGTTTTGAAACCGTGACATTTTCAAATACCTTGAAACCGGTAATCGGCCCATGCCTATTTCCAGCAATTTGAACAATACCGTGATAATACTGATAACTGTGATAATTTTGGTCACTATAAACGTGATAAGAAATGTTCATACCATTTCATCTCTAATTCAAACTACATGAGCCCTTTTGCGCATCTCTGAGCAAGGCACATGGTCATCGAATAAAAGCTGACTATTGAAAAATGACTATTGTAATAAGAATTATTAGTGATAAGAAATGACATACAAGTAGGCCTGTCGCAATAATCAATATATCGACTTATCACGCAATATATGTACATGACCTCAATCATTTTGGTGACGCAATATATCGCATATTATATTTACTTAAAAATTAATGTCACAGTGTTTTTTACATTCCACTTGCACCTCAGCCTTTTGCAGCTTCTCATACATAATGTGTGTAGTCATCAGGTGCTAGTTCAACTTTAAAAAATGCTTCTACAAAAAAAGTTTAATCTGCAGATATGTTCTTGTTCTGTGATCTGTGACTTTGTGCATACGGACATCTGACTGCTAAGTACTGATTATATTTTTCAGCAATAGTTTGCACCCTTAATTTACAGAGAAATGAAGTTCAGGGAAAAATCTGTAGATGGAAAGTATCTTCGTCATTACAAAGTTCTTTGGGCGATTTTTTACTTTGTATTACTTTCACTTTTTGTTTAGAAAACGTTGTTATGTTACTGTGATTCAGGTATCTATATTTTTGATACTTAATTCATGATCGCTAAATTACTGGTAGGAAAATTTTTAAGTTGTTGTCATTTGGAGAGTTGTAGGGGGTGTCTTCTGGCATATTTATGCTGTGTACTTTATTATTTATATTCAGTGGCATAAAATTGTCTTTTAAAATGACAATAATATTGCTTATTGCAATTATTTCTGGGGCAATATATTGTACAATAAAAAGTTGTTATCGTGACAGGCCTACATACAAGTATAAACCTGTCCTAAAATTCATTTTCTGAGGAAGTGGATTATCTAGATGCCTGGGTGTGGTATCAGTTCAGTCACAAAGACATGCACAGTTGCACACATTGTGAAAGCACTCTAAATGCACACTGTGTGCTGATATTCTTGCTCCTGCTCTTTGTTGCATGCTCAGTCCACAAACTGACACTCTTCATTTTCATCAGAGCACTTGGTGTGCTGACGAGCAGAGTGTGAGATGGAGATAAACAGCTGTGCAATATCTATGTGCACTTTTAGATATTCAACTGATTGATAGCAAGGAAATGGATTATAATGCATAAATGAATAAATATATAAAGTATATACAGAAAAGCATTGTATATTTTATATAAGGTTGCAAAGAAGATAAATTCAACTATACATAGCTCAATGCCTAGCCTAATGCCAGAGGCAAAATAAACTTCAGCATGTACGCTCGGTTGGCGTATGTCAACACGAGGTAACAGACAAGAAAGCGCGAAGAGTTAACAGCTGCATCGTGTGACTGTACCGTTCAGGGAGCTCTATTAAGAAATGGCCAGGAGCAGTGTCTAAGCAGCTAGCAGGAGCAGGCTTTTATAAAACTCACGAGACGGGAATTCGAACCAAGAGCTTAAGGATTGCAAAGCTCAAGTAGGTGCTCACAAAGCACATTAGAAAAAAAATAACAAGTTAACGTAACTGTCGTGACAAAGTAATTTTGGGAGGAGATATTCAGCGAGAAAGAGAAGAAGGTAAGCGGAGTCACAAAAGAGTCGTAAAGCGATTACACCAAACTGTCTGGCAGGAAAATTCATTTCATTTGGATAAGTATTAGTTTGGCATATGAGACATCAAACAAACCATTTGAAGTTTAATGTCAACAGACTTAGAAATGTTCAAACAGCCAAACCCAAGCAAACACACAGAACTATGTTACATTCAGAGCATGATGGATGCTTTCAATGTTTAACTGTTTCAATGTGTAAATCAGACAACAGCAACAATTGTCTCTCGCAAATGCAGCACACATCAAACTTACTATAGAATGTCTAACAAAAATCTAGTCAACAACTGTACAGTAAGAGATAGTAACACATAGCTGAAGACTTTAAAAATCTATAATCTGTGTACGGTAGCAATCTGTTTGAGCTCATGTTTCTTCAAACACGTTCATGAAACTGCTGAGCAAGGACAGTGCGGTAGCTGAAAAACAGCCATCATACAAGCCTGTGTGTCCGGCAGTGCTGGGGATTTATGAAATGACTTTCACTGTTCTTGTCTGAATTGTGTTTTTAATAAGCCATCCGCTGCTCACAAGTACAGCACAATATGACATGCAATATGAGCTACAGTGCAACTCTGAATCACAGGTGGTGCGGGGTGTATTTCCATTAACAAATGATCTGTTGGCAATTTAAAAGAAAAAGAAAATCACCAAGTATGCCACATAACAGAGTCAGTTAAACCAATCTCATCTCCATAAGGTATTTTAGTGTATTTTTCACATTATTTTATGATGATTGATTATTATATGTACTCTATATGTACTCTTGACGAAATGATTTTCCCTGATTGCACTGCAATAAAAACAACACATCTCATGAGTCACTGAAATTGAGGAAGGGCAAATAAAAAATTCTGACTGGAAAAAAACAGGCTCATATTCTTGTTTTGTTTAAGGGTTAATTCTGCCCTTGTTAAACAAGTGTAACTATACACAGGTGTCAATTTTATAAGCGTTATTTAATACTCAAGTCTGCTTGTAGACTGCATTCTTGTAAATTGTTAATTATCATAAATAGGGTGGTTGACATTCAACTATGAAAATATTTGAAATTAACAAAAAATCTTTGAGAAAAAAAAACATTATATAGCTGTTCTGTGCATACTATTGCCAAATAAGAGAAGTAGACTATGAAAATATTTCTTCATATATTAACCCCACTTTTGTCATGAAATTCTAGTCTCTGAGCTAAACTAACAACTGTAGTTGTTATGCAATTTAATGGCAACTTTTCTTCATTCTTGTCAGCTTAATTTCTGTAGAACAATGTGTCTATATACATAAAGATATATGTAACACATGATTTCACCTCAATCTTATTTCTTTTCCATTGCTTGCCTATTACACAACATTACAGAAATAGACCTACAGAGCAAAGAAGGAAATATAATGGAGGAAACTGAAATGAGACAATTACCAGTGTCCATCAGCTATAAAAATGCATTAGTGTGTGATTTACACTATTAAAGGAACTCAACTTAAGGTGTCTCGCTCTGATTCTTGCTTCTACAATAACTTGTGTTATTTCTGAGTCTGAAATCATTTTGTGACAGAATGAGGTGAATTTTTTAAGGGTTCCTCAAACAACTGCTAATATTACACGTACACAAACTGTTGATCAAAATGAGCAGCTGCCAGAACAAAATCCCAAGGATGTTCTTATGCAATCACAACAACAAATCATTTTCTTAACATCAAAATGGCTTGAGAGGATCCTGAATACTCTGCTCATGATTTTAGGTTAAGCTTTCTAATAAGATGTTATCTGGGGCCAAGGACGACAATTATGGTGTCATAGATGTCTGGGGAAATAAGGGCACTGAACTTGCCTCACTGGAAACAAAAGTCAAACACCAGCTATTTTTGCAGTCAGCATCTGAAATGTTCACTCCACTCATACAGGTGTTTTGAGTTGATTAGCTGATTGGCATGTCACCATATTCTAATTGGTTGAGATAGTGAATTGGTGGGTTTTTGTTAAATGTGAGCCAAAATCATCACAATTAAAAGAACCAAAGACTTAAACTACTTCAGTCTGTGTGCACTGAATTTATTTAATACACGAGTTTCACAATTTGAATTGAATTACTGAAATAAATGAACTTTTCCATGACATTCTAATTTATTGAGATGCACCTGTACATCAGATAATCACAAACAAGATGTTTCCAAGCAAAAAAAAAAAAAAACATCAATAAAGGCCTTGAAACCTGATGATGCTCATTTTCACTCCATACATATATTAAGCTACTGAATAAGTGGGTTTGATGTGACATATCTGCTTTTCTGAGGAAGCGATTTAAGACCTGCAGTAAACTAGGGTGACCATACGTGCCATTTTCCCAGGACGCATCCTGGCCAGGATTTCTATATTGCCTAAAATATCTAGGTTTTGGCTTTGTTTGCGTGTGCAGACCGATCAGTGTATGACATCAAAATACCATACAGATGGTTCTTTATGCTTTCAAAATGCTCTTGAGGTATTTTGATGTCATACACCGATCGGTCTGCACAAACAAAGCTAAAACCTAGATATTTTAGGAAATACCGAAATTCTGGCTAGGACGCGTCCTGGGAAAATGGCACGTATGGTCACCCTACAGTAAACAGCAAAGGGCTAAAATCCAGAAACAAACCCCAAACAGCTACGTTTACATGCAAGTTGATGCAACCAAATAATCCGTTTGTAATCGGATTGACGGCTTAATCAGACTGAAAAGTCTTCATGTAAACACTTTAATCGATCTGATTGAGCTCGATCGGAATGAAATTTCAATTGGATTGAAGGGGTTGTTTATTCCTTTTCTAATACGATTGAGAGTGCATGCAAACACTCAATCGGATTGAACCCCGAAACTGAAAGGACTGCGCATGTGCAATGGCGCAGAAATAGCGTAATGACGTATGACGTGCAGAACGAACGGTTCTTTCTTTTGAATAAAGTGTTGTATAGATGCATGTCCTGTCATTATAAAACTCTCCTTTCACTTGGCAACTGTGAAGTGGAGCAGGACAACCTTCCACCAGTCCTTGTTTTGGATACTCATCCACAGGCAACCCGTTTTGGGTGCGGGGAGGGGCATTTTTACTGCGTGATAAATACGAGCAGTATTTATAGTAGTTTATATGTATATTTATTCATAAATGGATACATATTAATTCTGCTGTTAAAAACAAGTATGGAAACCGTGTAGGAGAGCGGTTATGTGCAAACAGTGAGAAACTCTATATTTGTGCAGTGTACGCATCAATCAATTCCGATTTGAAGCTTTGACATAAACGTGCACAACCCGATCACTTTATTTACCGTTCATGTAAACACTACATTCAGATTCATCAATCGGAATGAATTCAGTCCGATTGAACCAAAAATTGTGCATGTAAACGTACAGTAGTGTGAGTCAGTGACCTTTGGGCCACTGCATAGAATAAGATGGTTTTTATTTACTGTAATCCCAAACACCTGTCTCCTCTGTAGTACAATCACATCCAATGAACTCCAGAGGGGCTGCAGATCACACAGTCTTAACTGAACCTTTGATTATACCCCATATGCCTGGTTCACTTTTCTTTTAACTGCATTTCATCCCACTGCTGTCACTGAATATGTTCAAGTTCAGAGTGAGAGAATGTAATGGTACCATAAAGAGGAATTTCTCACCCTTTCTCCAAGTAAGAAACTGTCAAGATGAAAGATTATGAATCAGACAGATTAATGTGTCATTCTATTAAACAGTTAAAGCAGACATAAAGGTGACTGATACTATACTAGATATGACCTTAATGAAAATTAATCATCCTTATTCTCCAAGCCAGCTTGTCATAACGTAACTCAAGATAAACTAATAGTGGGTTTAAGATTTATGACTGTTTTCCTCATTTGGCAGTCAGATGGTAATTAATCACATTAAAGCAATTAAGAAGGTTGTCTCTGTGCAGCTGGGCTGATCTCTAATGTCCTTCAGATATACAGCTGTACTGAGGAAGGTGGAAAGGATTTATCTGTCAGTTCATATGATACAGCTGATCAAACGGCTAAATTATCAGTACTACCACCACAAGACCTACAAAGTGAAGTGAGACAAAGGCGTGTACTGAAAGACGGAACAACTACATCGTGTGACCACTTTCAGTTTGAAACTGCACTCTGTTACCTAAGGAATACATAGAAGAAACAGTGAAATTCTGTCTGTATAATGAAGATAAAATAATAAATGTAGCGCATGAGAACAGCTTGTGCAGGTGTAAACCTCTTGCAACCCCTCAAAATCTGTTGTGCAGAGGCTGGGAAAGAAATTCAAGGACACACTATTTTTTGGTATCTGGTACACAGGAACACAGTCTAGTTTGAATGCATATTTGGAAAACATGCATTTTATAAACTGGCACACTGCATCACATCATGTCACTGAAAAGAATGAGAACTGAACCTACCTCTCTCAGTGGTCAAGACAAGAGGCTTTGAGGTGCTTTTCACGGTCCATGAACTGCTTGCAGTAGCCAGTGCAGGTGGTGTTGTGTTTTTTGTGCCACTTAACGGAGAGGAAGAAGTAGGTTTTACTGTATTGTTTTGTGTTGTGGAGAATGTGGAGCTTTCTTGGACTTTACTGCGTTTGGAGGTTGGGTCCATTGTTTTGGTCAGAGGCGCAGCCGTGGTGGTCAGCCAGAAGGGCTGTAGTTGGTTAGTTTTACCAGTGGTCCTGGATGTGATGGTCATTTTGGGGGTGAAAGGTGAAAATCTAGAGTCCCTGTCGTCCTCCTGTAAGTGGTTTGGGATGGTGGTAGTAGCCTCCAAAGTCTCAGCCAACACAGCACGCGGGAGTCTCGCGCCTGGAGACGCGTTCTCATCGCTCGACAAACCAGCTGTGTATCCTAACAACAACAACTCCAAAACTGAGAACAGTAACATAGTGTAACGCATACACGTCATTTTGTTCTTTAGCTCTCCATGTGAAACGTTACAATTGTATCCCTTAGTACTATACAGATGTTATTCTTACTATCGAATCCGTGTTTCAGCCAATTGTCTCCACTTGTCCACTCGCGCTGTGAACCAAGGATTCACTCCAACGGGACTGACAGTTGTAAACCCCGCCTACTACGGCCACGCCTCTATCCAATCAGAGCGCAGGCTACATAAAGATTGGCGTAACACTGCACCAATCATACGACTGTGAGGAGGAGCCGCAAGACCGACAACTATGAGCCGTCTTGAAAAGTGTCAAAAGAAAACAGGTAAGCCGACATTAAATAGGTCTGGGTGGTACTACCGAGATAAGAGCCTAGGCAGAGCCAATAGTGAGAATGAAACATGAAACAAAGTAATCTGCCTGAATTTGAAGCAATGCCCAAAAAAAAAAACCTTTATTATAGCTATCAAATCAGCAGGGCCCATTCTTACCTGTATGTAACTCGTGTATAAACTGTGGTTAACACCACATTATGGAAAAATTACAATTTAATGCCGTTAAAATTCATACTGTGTTATTGGATTCATTGTTAATGGAAAGTCTTACGGAGAAACTCCATTCGCCTAAAGGAGGTTTAATAAACGCACGAGAAAGACGTCGTGCTTGCGCTGAATAAAAGTACAGAGTAATAGCGTCCTCTAGTGGTGACGCACCATTAGTAAAGAACACGCTACTAACCTGTCAGTTGCCGCAGGTGCTCGACGACTGTGCTGCTCTGCGCAAAATTAATTTGACTGGTATTTCAACAATACATAAAACGACAAAATATAATGTAATAATTTATTTAATATAATACAAATATGCAGATGACTAAAATATCCTGAACTTAATCAAATAAACTAATCTCTTGCTTTTGTTTTTAAAGCTTTTCACAGACTTTTCTGGAGTTTGACAATCAAAAAGAATAAAATAGGATGAGAAAAATACCTGTTTTTACTTCTGGCACTCAAATAAGAAAATTTCAGATCTTGTCATGATCAGGAAAGAATTACATTAAACCCCATGCCCTCTCCCACCCTTTTTGCCATTAAAATTACATTTTAAAGGCACAATATGTATTTTTTTGCCACTAGAGGGCGCGTATTCAAAACAAACAAAGGCGTAGTTAAATGACACCGTGACTTAGTGTGGAATCATGGGAGTTGTCGTCTTCTTCCCCACAGCCGAGGCAACCCGATGGGACCCCGGTAGAAATCATGTTCATGGATGAGCTAATGTATTAAAGGGGTCATATGATGTGATTTCAATTTTTCCTTTCTCTTTGGAGTGTTACAAGCTCTTGGTGCGTAAAGAAGATCTGTAAAGTTGCAAAGACTAAAGTCTCAAATCCAAAGAGATATTCTTTATAAAAGTTAAGAGTCAACCACGCCCCCCTAAAACACCTCGTTCTAACATGCCCCCACATGTCTATGTCACTGTGTGGGAAGATTTGCATAACACCGCCCAAATGTTCACGCAAAGAAAGAAGGCGTAACTTTTACTCTCACTGTAGTAATGTAGTTGTTGCCGCTGCCATGTTGTGAAAGCGAAACTACTTTGTTTGGCCTTCCAAAAGAGGACACAACTAGAAATCAGTGGTTAAGTTGTATTTACAACACTGTTCCAGAACAGTTCAACCCAAATATTCAGATGTGTCCAGCACATTTTGCGGAGGATGAGGACTGTTTCCTGGGAGAGTAGCCTACAATGCTGGTTGTGCACAAAGGCTGTTTCTATAAAGTGTGGCAGTTGCAACTTTGCAAGGACAGTGGCGCTTCTGACTCACAGCCTGTAAGTACGTTTTTATATTAAAGAATTTGCCACTGATGATTCAAACACGAGTTTTGAGCAGTGTAAAGTAGCACTTGTTGTTTGTCGTTTCTCCAGAAATGGTTTTATGTTTACGCAGTGCGATACGCAACACGTAAAAAGACAGTATAAGTCATTATAATCAGTAATTATGTCCCCACTGGATGCAACAAATGCCTCGTTTGTAATGGGTTTTATTGGTTTTGTCTCATTGCGCCGGGACATGGCATCACAGTATGGTAACGAGCGCAACACATGGATCGGAAAGCAGCGAAGCTTTTATTATGCCACAGTCGACTGCTTCCGCTCCTTCCGGAAAGCAGCAGAAGTAAGCAGCGCTGTTTTATCATACTAGATACATTTTAACATTCTGTTATAATGCTACTCTGTGCGGTTGTCACCTGTCTAATAAAATGCATAGCATATTAAAGTGTCTTTGGTGTTTCCATGTTTCCTACAAAACAAAACCAGAAATCAAGGGTGTATGACGTCATTGGCAGGCGACACAATGACACTATAGACACGGTCCGTGTCACTAGTTAAAATTGCTTTATTAATTGATTTAAACATTCTATGAAACATTTGGGATAATGCAAGTACACAAGTCAGCAAAATATATAAAACTGTTCTAGTGGTTTTTGGATATTTTGATAAAAAAGTCTTACATATTGTGCCTTTAAACACCTACAGTGGGCAAACCACCACTGTTCGACCTAGGTTGATAATTTGCATCTTTTTGACCATGAGAACAAAATAATCTGTACTATATGTACACCACATTGTTAAGCATTGTTACAAGTCACCTTTATCAAGTCAATTCACCTTTATTTATATGGCGCTTTATATAATACAAATGTCAGTGTCTATACAGTGTCAAAGCCGCTTTACAGTGTTAAACTGGAAAATAGTGTTCTGACAATGCAAAGAGGACAATAACAAACAGTTTATCAGTTAAAGTCAGTTCATTCAGATGTCATCGTCCAGCTCAGTTCAGTTCTCTTCTAATGTCTGTACAGTCAAGTCAACAATGTTGCAAGAAATTGTGTCCCCAACTAAGCATGCTAACAGGGGACTGTGGCAAGGAACCAAAACTCCATCGGTGACAGTAATAGAGAAAATAAAAAACTTTGGGAGAAACCAGGCCAGTTCTCTGGCTAGACAAAACCAGCATGGTGTGGTTTAATTCCAACCTGCAACACAGGTGCAGAGGACTTGTCTGGTTCTCGTGGTCTTGTTCCGATGGCCATCTAGTTGACGAGGTCTTCGCAGGGGATCTGTCTCTAGGGCTCATCTAGTTGACATGGTCTCTGCTGACATTCAGGGCTGTAGAGGTTGTCTCTAGTTGCTGATCCACCATCTGGGCTGGATACGGACTGGATCCGGGTGACTACAGTGACCCCTCAGGATGAGAATAAAAACAGGACTATATAGCACAGATGCCATTCTTCTAACGATGTAACAAGGACTCAGTTGTGGTGGAAGGTTCCGGTTGACCTGATTAATGCAGCCTAACATTTCTTTAATGGATTTGAATTATAGAAAAATTATTGTGTGTTATGTGTAAGTCAGGTTAAAGAGGTGGGTCTTTAATCTAGATTTAAACTGACAGAGTGTGTCTGCCTCCCGAACCAGGCTAGGTAGATTGTTCCAGAATTTGGGCGCTAAATAGGAAAAGGATCTGCTGCCCGCAGGTAATTTGATTTTTTAAATTTATTAAATTGCCAGAGTTTGAGGGTTGCAGTAGACGTGAGGACATAATTGGATAAGAACTCCTCCCCCAAGTACTGAGGTGCTAAACCACTTCAGGCATTTATAAAGTAATTAGCAAGATTTTTAAAATGTTAACATGTAATAATATGGAGCCACAGTGCATGTTGAACGAACGGGCTAATTGGTCATAATTTCTGGTTCTCGTAAGAAACTCTAACTGCTTGCAGTTGGGACCATCGGTTAGGGTCTGGAGTTTGTTTATTAAGCACACAGTGCAACCACCCAATAAAGCATTACAATAATCTAACCTTGAGGTCATGAATACATGAATTAATGTTTCTGCATTTGACATTGTGAGCATATGGAGAATTAGATATATTGAAGATGGAAACATGCGGTTTTACAAAATGCTAGAAAGATGAATTTCAAAGGAAAGGTTGCTATAAAATATCACACCTAGGTTTTCCGAACTGATGCCGAAGAATTGACAGAGCAGCCATCAAGGGTTAGACAGTATTCTAGTTTAGTACTGTACATGCAGAGGATTTTGGTCTGATAATTAACACCTGTTTTTTCAGAATTTAGCTGTAGGAATACTAGTCATCTAGTTTCTTATATCAGCTCTGATTTATTGTTTAATGAATGGTATGTTTCGTCGGGTCGCGAAAAAATATAGAGCTGACGTTCCTAGTACTGAGCCTTTTGGTACTCCATACTGCACTTGTGAACAATATGATACTTCTTTCATTCACTGCTACGGAATGATGACAGTCAGGATAAGTTGATGTGAACCATTGCCGAGCAATTCTACGATACAACATCATTTCTAGTCTATTCAAATGTTGCGGTCAATAGGATACAGTAGCACTAATAGAGAGATACAACCATGATCGGATGATAAGAGCATGTCATTTGTAACTCTGATGAGAGCAGTCTCTGTACTATGGTACGGTCTAAATCCTGACTAGAAAATCCTCGCAGAGACCATTTTCCTCTAACAAAAAAACATAGTTGTGAGGAGACCACCTTTTCAAGTATCTTTGACAGAAAAGGGAGATTTGAGATTGGTCTGTAATTAACTAATTCTCCAGGATCAAGTTGTGTTTTTTAAATGAGAGACTTAATAACAGCCAGATTGAAGGATTTTGGGACATATCCTAGTGACAATGATGAATTAATGCTATTAAGAAGATGATCTATGACTTCTGGAAGCACCTCTTTTAGTAGCTTAGATGGTATAGGATCTAACATACATGTTGTTGGTTTAGATGATTTAACAAATTTATACAATTCTTATTGTCCTATAGCAGAGAATGGCTGGTTTGATGTATGATGGTGGTCCATAACTGTATAAAGCAATTGGAACTGAGGTGCTTCATACATTTATAAGAATCATCCTGTGAACCTATGTGAACATACAGTAAAATGAACACTGGGTTTTATCTTTAGCAGTCATTCAGGAAGGCAGTGGCCAAAGAGCGCAAGAAGAGTGCTGATAGAGAGAGAGAGAAGGCTGTTTCAGGCATGTCACAGATGTGCGGTGGACATTAAGCCTTTATTTGCAATTGGACTCTAAGTCACTACTCCTCCCTTAAGAAGTTTATCCGCCTGTACATGTATTTGCGCTACAGTCAAGAGGGGGGATGAAGACAACGCAAAGTGGGTGGTTTATTTTTGAGAAGTGTTTGGTTTAAAAGAGCGAGAGAAAGAAAGAAAGAGAGAGAGACCGATAAAGTTGAGGCATGCAAGGAAGTCAGATTACAGCACTCTATAAACATCTTACAGTGCTTACCAAGACATCTTACCAGTGAACAAGAGCCTTGTGAAGACAGAGAGGAGGATCTAACACATCTTTGTACTCCTTTTCTTTCAACGAGAAGAATGAAATCTCAAATAAAGAGAACGTTTTCAAACTTCTTCTTTGAATACGAAACTCCTCGACAGGTTCTGGTCAGGAACAAAAGAGTTGCAGTTGTGTGCCGAATCATCCAAATGGGTGTTCTAGCTTACATCATTGGGTAAGAGATTTATTTTATTATTTAAAAATCTGAAACAGAAAAGCAGACAAATATCAGTGAGCATGAGTAACTGAAAGGAACATGCTTCAACGAGGGTAAAAAATGTACAGAATGCAAACAAACTAACGGCTTGAGCCTTATATTGAACGGAACAGTTAAGGGCTGTCATGATGTACCATTTAAGATAATGCATTTAGTCTAACTAGCAGCACACCATCAAACTGTTATTGTTTCAGAAAGGACACACATTTCTGAAGAAAATTAGAATAAGCTTAAATTTATTTTATGTGCTTGATTTGCTTAAAAGTAAGCTCTTTTTTCTGTTTTTTATTGCATCTCATTTAGATTTAATGGCTTATAGCTTCAATAACACAGCAACAGCTCATCTCCAGTCATAGAACTAACAGCTGGCCCTCAGTATGTATTAGATAACTGGATGTACGTGGCGTCTGTGTAAAAGATTCACTTATGCAATGTTCATGATATGAGTGTCGGCACAGACTAGGGTTAGTCGACAAAGCAAAACATCATTTGAGCGGTAAAATGTCATGCTGTAGTCACTCATGGAGAAAAAGAAGACTTTGGCAGATGTTAACCTTTACAACAGTCAAGTCCAGACAAACACTGCTCATTTCCTCTTAAAGGGTTAGTTCACCCAAAAATGAAAATTAGCCCACAAATTACTCACCCTCAAGTCATCCTAGGTGTATATGACTTTCTTCTTTCAGACGAATCCAGTCGGAGTTATATTAAAAATTGTCTTTGATCTTTCAAGCCGTTTAATGCCACTCAGCGGGTGCTGCATGCATCAGTCCAAAAGTAGTTAAATAAAATGCGCCCATCCATAAAAGAAAAGTGTCTCACACGGCTCCAGGGAGAGAACAAAGGCCTTCTGTAGCGAATCAAAGCGTTTTTGTAAGAAAAAGATGCATTTCAAAACGTAAAAATAAGCACACTTAATGTATAGCTTGCGCTTCAACAGTCCACATGGAAGCAGCTCCGGCGGGATCAGGATGGATGATGAAATAGGGTCAGTTTTGCTTATGCGCGGTTCAGAAGTGACGTACGCGGGGAAAGGGCAGGGGTACGAGATCAAAACACAAAACACCGGGTAGTCACTTATTGAAGTAGGAACAGGTGGCTTGTAAAGAAAATTGTCGGAGGATTTTGATATAAGCCAAGAAGGAGACTGGTTTTCCATTGCTAAGTAAGGAAACTTTGCTTCCTTTGCTCTGTGTACAACAGAAGTTTGGTTGTCACGGATGCACCGGCGCATGCGCAGCGCTGACCTCATACGTCCTCCGCCTGGAGCTGCTTCCGTGTACAACTGTTGGCAGCAAGCTACATTAAAGTGATTATTACGTTTTGATAACGGATATTTTTCTTACAAAAACGCATCAATACAGGAGGCCTTTGTTCACCCCCCAGACCCATGTGAGACACTCTTTTTTTTATGGATGGGCGCTTTTTATTTAACTTCTGTTGGACTGATGCATGCAACACCCGCTAAATGCCATTAAACAGCTTGAAAGATCAAAGACAATTTAATATAACTCCGACTGGATTCGTCTGCAAGAAGAAAGTCATATACAACTAGGATAGCTTGAGGGTGAGTAATTTGGGGTAATTGTCATTTTTGGGTGAACTAGAACCCTGTTAAGTAATTCATAAACCTCTGTATTATTGCAACCCACTTTCCCCGAGCATCAGTTAATACCCATAGGCGGAGGCGGCCCGCAACCAACTCCAGGGTAAGGCTAAAAGCAGCCAAATGTATTAAACATCATAAACCCGTCTTTTTAGGCAAGGACCAGACATGGGTGTCATATAGGCTAAAAAAAATGTTTAATGGGATTGAATTTGTATTTAACGTGATTACAATTTAACAAAAATGTTAGAAATTGATAATTAACGTTTCCTTTCCACGGTTATTCAAACGGTCGAATAAATTATATATAGAAAGTGACGACATTATCACTAACATTGATCTATCACGAGTTTAAGCACTCTAAAAAAAAAAAACTATCGTTATAATCACTAAAGCTGTATACACTGTGAAATGAATCTCTTACTTACAATGTACGTACATCTGCGCTTTGTTGTTTATGCTTGCGAGAACTTTGCAAGAGTCTGGAATTCATTCAGCGAACGCGCGCACACTCAACAAAACTGCATTCTGTTTAACACAAGGGCTCATCTGAACACCTCTGATTGGACATTGCATTACTAAGCTCAACAGAATCGTGTGTGATTATAAAAACTGTTAAAAATGCCTAAAAAAAAAAAAATGAAAGCGGTGCAACTATGAGGCAGATCTTAAATTTTACATGCCACAATCGACACTGGGCTACTTCTAGTTACTGTTGGCACAGACGTAATAGAATTTAATTGCTGTGCAGGGCATTTGTCCAATTAGTGGCAATTTGCCCAAAGTTCCCCGTGGCCTTACACACGCTCCCCGAATGGTTAAAACATTATGTGTGGTTCCTTGTAGTGTCTGTCTAAAAATTTGCATTTAAAGTAACCAAATGAATGTTGAATAAGTGTGTTGCGCTTCTCTTGAAATCAAATGAACTATTGGGCAGTATAATAAGCGTATGGAGCAAAAAACAACAATTGGAAAAGTGGCGTGTAATATACTGTGATTGTTTGCTGTCTCTATTTTATGGGGAGGTTACACTACAAGGTGTTACATCACTGTATTAAACTTTAATGTCAGTGATCACATAGAACAGCATGAGAGTGTGCTGCTCTCGCATCCCTGTCTGTTAAGTCAAGTCAAGTCAAGTCACCTTTATTTATATAGCGCTTTTAAACCAACTACTAGAGTTGTCAAAGCCAATTGAACCAGCATTATTAGGAAAATAGTGTGTCAATAATGCAAAATGACATTAGTAAACACTAAATTTTCAGTTAAACGCAGTTCATCATGAATTCAGTGATGTCAACATCCAGCTCAGTTTAAATAATATCTTTGCAATCATGTCAACGATATCACTGGAAATGAAGTGTCCCCAACTAAGCAAGCCAGAGGCGAGCCAGAGGCGAGTGTTACTCACTTTAGTTTATCAGTGAACATCAGCAGACCACCCTTAATGAATCAAATGCAGCTCTGGTCCAAATTACAGCAGGATGACAAAGGTATTTGTTTGGGTATTCAAAGCTAGAAAGCATTAAACACTAAAAACCTGCATGTCGTCTACAGCTGGTGTTTGTGCAGCTAAAAGTGGATGGTGCTTCTGTTATCTGCCATGTAGAAGTTGTTTGTCTTTGTAGTCAGGTTAGCTAAATGAAACACAAATTGATCAATTCGATAAACTGTTGCTATAGTATTAGTTTTGGTCTGTGTGGAGCAGTATTTCATCTTTAGGTGTGCCATACGATAAGACTGAGAGTCATGCTTCAAAGGGAAGGATACTGTTAGTCGTGTCTTGCTAGAGGGCATGAGGCCAAAATCTTATTGCTTCATCCTACTTTTATATGACACAAGGTGGTTCAACTACATACTGTTTGAACACATGCACACATTCTAAAATGCAAACTATAAAACACAGCCTTATGATGTTAATCGCTTTCCAACTGCTGTGCAAGTTTAATAGTGCAAATCATGAGGACTCAGTATATGCTTTTTACTTGAAAAGAATAATGCACTGGTAAATATATTTTGTATTGTTATTGTCAATCAGTAACCAATAAAAATGAAACAAATAGCAGTTCTGAGTAGAAAGGTATTAGGATCAAATTAAATTAAAAAATTGAAAAAACAGCATTTTTTTTCTCTGTTGACACATTAAGCTCAATATTGACAAATTGTGTGCTGTGAATATTCATGAATAGAATGAAGAAAGAAGAAACATCAGATATTTCTGAAAATAATATTAAAATCATATAATAATACAAATAATATAATGCAAAGGGTGGCAAGGCACTGTCAAAAGATCTCTGGGATAAAGCTGTGGACAGGCACAAGTCAGGAGATGGATACAAAAACATTTCAAAGGCTTTATCAATTCCTAGAAGCACAGTGAAGTCTATTATTAAGAAGTGGAAGGTATTTGGTACAACACAGACCCTCCCTGGATCAGGACGTCGCTCCAAACTGGAGGAAAGAGCAGGAGGAAACTGGTCAGAGAGGCTAAGAGGCCTACAGCAACTCTGAAGCAGTTACAGGAATTTATGACAAAGAGTGGTCATCATGTGCATGTGACAACAATATCATAAATTCACACAAATTGTAATTGGGAGGGTTGCAAGGAAAAAACTCCTCAAGAAAGGCCACATGCAGTCACGACTGAGCTTTGCCAAAACACACCTTGAAGATTCTGAGGCAGATGAGACTAAAATTTAATTATTTGGCGTCAACACCAAATGATATGTCTCGCAGAAATCCAATACAGCTCACCATCCAAATAACAGCATTCCTACAGTAAAGCATGAAGGTGGTAATATCCTGTTATGGGGGTGTTTCTCTGCAGCAGGGACTGAAGCACTTGTCAGGATAGAAGGAAAAATGGATGGGGCAAAATAACGTCAAATTAATATACAATCAAGTAAGTAAATACAGCTGGATTAAACAAAAACTTTGTCCATCTTCATTTCAGGCTGCAAAGCAACAAAATCAAAAATGGAATGTAATTTAAAGGGGTGTTTTCTATACCCACTGTATATATACTGTATACTGTATATATATCTTCAGACTGCAGCTTGGTTATAGCAGACCGGGTCATGAATTGTTTTTTGCTTTTTTTAGGTGGGTGTTCATGTATGAGAAAGGCTACCAGATAGTAGATATTGCCATAAGCTCCATCTTCACCAAGATGAAGGGAGTGTCCTTCACAAATATCAGCGAAAAGGAGCGGATATGGGATGCAGCTGATTATGTTTTTCCTGAACAGGTGGGTTGTGTCTCCTCATTTTGGCCTCAGAACTGAAAACTTCAGAAGCCCTAATTTATATACATGGGTATCATTATTTTTTCTTTAGTTTTATTATTATTTCAAAAATGAAGAAATATGTATTTAAATGCAGATGTAGGCTACTGAATGGTAATTGTCCATCCACTAAATTTCATGTTATGCTTCCTGAGTGTAAGCATGCTTATATTGGTATAAGAGTCATTATGGCTGTGAATTTGGCCTAATCACAGATAAACGTACTCTACTCTTATTGTGTAAACATCTGCAGACACACGCGGGTTATTCTCACCCTGACTGAGAAAGTGCTGACATTGTCACAGCAAGTAAACATCTATATTGTGACACTATTTAGAAGGGTAATACTTAAACACTATGTGTACCCGATAGTTGAATTGTTAAAGATCTTGTAAAGGTTTTTTTTTTTTTTTATAATACCGACTATAAACAAATGTCATCCATTATTACTCTATGCACAACCCAGCCATGCACAAGTTTGCAGAAATGTGTCCTTAGCATTTGCAGAAGAAAGCACCCAGTGCAATAAGAAAGCGAATCAGGGGGCATGTTGACACTGAAAAGTAAACACGTCATCACTCAGCAATCAAAGGAGTGGCTCTAGGAGCTACTTGGAGTCAAATAATATCATCCAAAAAAGCAAATATCAAAATGTTCATCACGATAACACATATCAGCGCTTTTGTGCCACACGTAAACACTAGTCACCTGGGTTTTCATGTTATACTGAGACTCTCTATAGACATGATTTTTATACTGTACAAACTGTATACTCTCTCCACCAACCTTAAACACAGCCCTCACAGAAAATTTAATTGATCAAGAGTGATGGTAAAGACATTTTAATAAATGATTACACTACATTCCAAACAATTCCTGTTCTATTAACTTTTCATTCATCAAAAATCCTGAAAAAATGTATCACAGTTTCCACATAAAATATTAAGCATAACAACTTTTTAATGTTGATAATCGGCATATTAGAATAATTTCTGTACTTACTCTAAGATTCTGCACAAAAACACTTGTGTTAATGACCATTACAAATAAATAAATAAATCACAGGTGTTATTGAGTACAGGTTGCTGCCACTAAGCTAACAGTGCTAGCAGAGCAGAGACATGAGAGATGGAATGACACTCAGACTATTTAAGGCTGAGGTTAAACGGTTTAGGTTTTGGTTTGAAAAAGGACATTCATCATGTCATGCAGGGGTGTCAAAAACAGTAACCTGAAGTCAAGCAAGCACAGTCAGTTTCAAAAACTCCATTTCTTATGCAACCACTAATAGACAAAGGATGTACTGTAAATTCAACATGGCACTCTGGCACTCTGTTCTGTAGCCATCCGCATACTGGTTTGAGCTTAGAGACTGAAACTACATATGGTCATGTGTAAGCCTTCAAGTCCTTTCTGTTCCATTTTCCAGGGTGACTCGTCTTTTGTTGTGATGACGAACTACATTGCCACTGTGGGACAGAAACAGGACAAATGTCCTGAGGTAGGTAAATGTCTTTCTCTCCTTCCCTCATCTCTATTGGCTTTCATAAGCGTGGCTCTCATAATTGTTTGTTTATTTCTCTAGGATATCTATATGAGTCATATCCTGACTATCTTTCCCCCCAGTAAAAATATAGTTGCCGGTTTCTCAGAAATAAGGGGCGAGGGCCGTCATGCACCAGGCAGTCCTGGCTCGAGACAAAAACTAAAACTTAATCCAAATTATGAATAATGAATAATAAATGAATTCAAATTAATTGAAAACTAGTAGTGAAGGTTTCATTTAGTGTGCATGGAAAACTGTGATCAAATCAACATTTTATTGATTTTTTTATGTTTTTGCATTCATAATTCACTTAAAAAAATCTGAGGGCATACATGCTTGTTTAGTTTGAATATAGTTTCCCATATAATAAGTCACAATTATGGTTGTCCTGTTCATCAGAATGTTTTTTGTAAATGCTGAAATACTGTACAAAGACAATCAGGTTTTTTAACATTTCATTAGTGCATATTTTTCACTAGATTTATAGCATTGTTCATTAAAATGCATAAAATACAAAATAGTCTGGTCATATTATGTACAGTCACAATTCTCTAGTGTTTTCCAAGGCAAAAGCTAAACTGATATGTTTGTAATGGTGTGTGACACTTTAGTATGATATTAAAATTAATGAACTTTTACAACAGTTGCAATGTACCAGTAAGCCAAAATCAAAGTGCAATGCATTTTAGCACTTAATTCAGTCCTTAATACATGCAAGGCAAAGACATTTTACAGTGTGGTTGATTGTCAACCACCCAAGGTTCATTCAAATCTAAAATGACGTGTTAAAGAAATACAGAAAGTGGATTATTATCCTTATTATCCTAAAAAGAAACTGAAAGTGTCACTTATTTCCCCCATAGTCCTTGGCAAACACGCATATAACCTACGATACAATCTGTTACTTTCCAGCAAAGTAACATGACTAAATTTCCTGTACCATCTCTTCATTCATTTTCCTGCTCTTGGTTTACCTCAGTCATATTTGACTTTCACTTGACTCTCTATTTGACTTTATTGCCCTACCTGCAAAGATTTGCTTAAACAAATGAGTCTCAAGAATTGAGTTTTGTGGTTATTCTGCTCCTTCTGTGCATCCCGTTTCATTTGGATCTTACATTTGCATATTTTCAACAAGCCATTTGGGGCTTAATTAAACACTAATATCCATTAAAGTGTGTTTCCTTTCATTTGTGAATTTCAGCTGCCAGATGGGAAGAACAAATGCACTTCTGACGCACACTGTGATGAGGGCAAATACAAACGTATGGGAAATGGTAAAGTTTTAACCATTTCATTGTTCCGACAGAAGGCACCGGCGCAGCAGACTAACTTCACATCACTAGCAGCCAGGGGCAGAGGAACTCACTTGTTGAGTGTTTTTTCATGGCCATTGTATAATCCCTTTGACCCTGACTGGTAACTAAATCAATGCACCATCGATCTAAGATACGTACCGCAGAATTCAAATGATCATGGGTTAAGAAAATTGGTGCATTTGCACGTAAGCATTTGGTTTCAGCTCTACTCAGAATCAAAGGGGGCCTAATGAACTCTTACTCTCCTAACTGACAAACCTGCACATCATCCATGCTGTCGTCTCCGTAAGTCACCAACATTCATGACTAACATGCTTTGCTCTCATTCTCTAAGGCTTTTTTTCTTAGCTTTCCACATCTTTGATGAATTTTACCCCATGCTTATACTGATGTCTGTAATTCCCAAAGTTCCACAGGACTCTTATCCAGATTCAGATTACTTGGTGTGACTAGCAGTTTCTATACAGCTGTTTTGCCAATTTTAAATGAATACTAATTAATATAGCAGCAACATGTTTAAGAACTGAATTTTGTAAATAAACTTTCCATATCTTCACTCATTTATTTATTTAAAAAAAAAGAAATCAGTTTTAAACATTCTCCAAATTGTATTTGATAATTTAACAATAAATTATAATAACAGGAGCTACGCAAATTTATTCCACTGCTACCCAAACATAAATTTAGACTCATGTTAAATAAAGGACTGGCAAAGCTTAGTAGTAGTAGTTGGTATTAAACCCAATCAACATTGCTAATTGAAACACCAATAGCTAATAAACACTTAACAAAAAGCTGATTTAAAACAGAAAAATACAGTCAAACCCATATTACTGACTGATATCGTGAGTTCTGTGTGGGTCACAAATACTCAAATATTGACTCAGTTTCACATGCAGCCTAGCAGAACGATTTACTCCAGGAATACAGACGTAAGTAAACAGCACTATCTCATATTGCAGAAATTCAAAGTGCCCTGACTTCCAGTCATGGGCAAATGGCACAAACTTCCAACAAACTTCACCATACAACACATATTTTCCTTAATCTTGATACAATACTGACCCTGTGAATTCAGGGTCAAATTCAGTTGTTTTTTCTTGAAAACACACAACCTTCTTGTTGTTTATGCCATGCTTCAGACTGCATATCATTTCATGCTTATTGTATCATGTCTCTGATATATATTTGATGTTCTGTGACACAAGGGATGTGTCATATTTTATGATTACACTGTGTATTTTAATGGTTGTACAAAAGTTTGTCAATGTTATTCTACCACCAAAGCAAGTGTGTGAATGTAAATGTTAAAAGAGTCAGACTGAAATCACAAACATATGACAAAAATTCAATTTGATGAAAGCATTCCTAAATAACTAGACTGAGAGAATCATCCTTCATGCTCATTAACTCAGAGAAAAGTTAATTTAGTAACATGAAAGTCATGGCAGCTCCTCACTGAAATCTCACAGTCAGTTACTAATGGAAATGGATGTGTATCAACCAAACAAATTTATTTGATTTCGCTTTTCACACGGTCTGACAATCTTCTACCCAAAAAATTAATACTTTTAAAATGTAGACATTTTAATATGAAAAATGTTTCTGAATACCAGTTTTGAAGTGTGCATTCTTGTGCTGAGAGTAAATCAAAAGTATGACATTGTTTATGTGTATGTGTGTGTTTAAGCATATACAGTAGGTATCAAAAGTCTAAATCCATATAGAAAACGTGGGATTCAAAGTGTTATTTAAACCTGGACTGTAAACCTGGCTAAATATATGTAAGGGTAAATGTAAATTGGTATTAAATTAGTAAAATGCAACATCTAAGCATTTTCACAAGGGACATAAGACTTTTGGATCCTACGATCTACCCTGCCATCTCTCTTTGGGGCTCTCTTGTTTTGTTTCAGTCTGTTCTGATCAACACCAAAGCTCTTATACTCTACTCTTTCTCAGGACACATGACGGGCAGGTGTATTAACGATACAAGTACTTGTGAGATCTACTCCTGGTGTCCAGTTGAAGATGACCGTAAAATACCAGAGTATGAATGCTTATTTTATTATTGTTGTTGATTAATTGACTCGATCACATGGAGTGTAAAACAATAACAGTTATTGTGGCATGCCTGGACTACAATTATTGGATTTTTTTTTTTGTGGCAGCTTTAAATTAAATTTGGAGCAGTTGTGGCCTAATGGTTAGAGAGTTAGACTTCTAACCCAAAGGTTGCGGGTTCGAGTCTCGGGGTCCGGCAGGAATTGTCGGTGGGGGGGAGTGAATGACCAGCGCTCTCTTCCACCCTCAATACCACAACTGAGGTGAGACCCTTGAGTAAGGCACCAAACCCCCAACTGCTCCCCGGGCGCCGCAGCAATATGGCTGCCCACTGCTCTGGGTGTGTGTTCACAGTGTGTGTATGTTCACTACTCACTACTGTGTATGTGCACTTGGATGGGTTAAATGCAGAGCACAAATTCTGAGTATGGGTCACCATACTTGGCCACATGTCACTTCACATTCACTAAATTATAAGCCCACCAAAAAAGACCAGCAATTAGACCAGCAATGTGTTATAAGTTAAACCATAATGAATTGATAGATACTGTTTAATAAAAAGCAAATACTCGCCATTCCTGAATGACTTGAACTTCATGTTTGTGTAGAAATCTTGGAAACTAAACAAAATAATCAAATTACACTTGACAGTTGCTTTAAACGTAAAAGTAGGTTTATACCTGGAGCATGTGACCGATTGTATTCAAAATTGTTTTGAATCGGCCTACAGTCTTGGTCTGATCCATTTAACTTTGTTTTGCCCCTCTTATATTTTTCCGTAGCCCTCCAGTCCTGCTGACAGCAGAAAACTACACACTGTTCATCAAAAACTCCATTACCTTTCGCCAGTTTAATGTAGTAAGGTAAAATTCTATTTTTTCCCAATTTTCCTTGTGTTATACTGGCAAAACCTAACAAATAAATTCGGACGAAGGAGGTTGAAATAAAAAGGAACTATTTAACTTAGAAAAGATTATTTTGAATGTGCCTTTCCTATAATCCAGTGGTTTATTGTGGTTCTAAAGATAGTCTGCATTTATTATTTCATCCCAAATACATTTTTGTGAAAAAAAGAAAATACACAACTAAAAACAAAGCTTATTGTCTCTCTGACATCAATAATAATTTTAGTGGATTTGCAATAAGCATCATACTGTAACAACATTAGTACAGTACATACCAATATGGTAATTTACATGTTATTGAAGGCCAGGCTTAAAATGCAACACAGTTTTATCAGTTTTGTCTAATTGCTGAAGTTCTCCTCACTCTTTTTTTTTCTCTCTAGGAGTAACTTGGTGGAGAGTGTGAATCAGAGTTACATCAATACATGTTTGTATCATCCCAAGACTGATCCACTGTGTCCTATCTTCAGACTGGGAGACATTGTTGAGCGTTCTGGGCTCAGTTTCTCAGAGATAGCTCGTGTGGTAGGTTTTTTGTCATCAATGATTGTAAATACACACACACACACCCACTCTGACTTGTTCTTAAAACATGCATTCAGTCCAGTAATTAGGATGACTTCCAAATGACTGATGTATTGAATTGTATAGTTTACAAACTTAATAAAGATGTTGAATCATGATCAAAATCAAGTCAAATTGTAGGCTACAGTATTTTGTTCTGGGTTTCCAAGGGAATTTCTGAATAACGGCAAAATAAGTAAAAAATAATCATTCAAATAAGTCTGTGCTCAACAAACCTTGAAGAGATTTTCACATTTTGTTCTATTAATGTGATTTTGCCATACAATGTTTACAGCTTTACATCTTGCTATTGTGACTATATTTCTCATATATCTTACAATTGTGACTTCTCACTATAGTAACTTTATATCTTGTAATTGTGACTTTAAATTTTAACATTGAATAACTGACTTGTTGACTCACAACTTGAGTTTCTCATTTTAAACTTTATCCCACCGCCCGTTGTAAGTTTTTTAGAATAATATTTATATTGTTTTTAATAAGACTACTCTAAACATTGTGAAGAAACCCTAAGTAGCCATGGTTTGGAAATGCGTCATTTCCCCATTGGGATATGTGTTATAGTACAAAATATTATATATATATATATTAGTAATACATAGTATTATTATTGTAGTGAAATATTTGACATCTGGAGAAGATTACAGAAGCATGAGATGATAATCTCTATGATATTTCCCTTGTGATGTGTTAGGGTGGTGCTATAGGAGTCCTCATCGACTGGGACTGCAATCTGGACCTGAGTATCAGACACTGCAAACCAAAGTATGAATTCTATGGTCTTTATGGAACGGGGAAAAATGAGGACAAAGAAGAGAAACCATCATTGGGATACAATTTTAGGTACCTTATGAAAGCAACAGACTTTTTAATTAGACTACTCTGCGGTCCTGTGGAAGCAGAACTATAAAAGAGACAAGGAAAATGAATATTGTCCAAGTAATCTGTGATTATGCAGTGAAAAGACTTCAATATGGTCAATATTCATGTTCAGTTATGCAGTCTAATGAAAAGGTCCAGTGTGCTGTATTGTATTATTCCTGAGCCTGTGAGCTTTGATGGGTTATTTAATTAATAAAAATGGTTTTAAAGAACTTTAAGAATATATTGAGTGGATTCACTACTAGAATTATTATGTGATACTGTCTGTTTTAGATATGCTAAATATTATGTGGAGAATGAGGTGGAAAAGAGAACGCTAATGAAGGTGTTTGGTGTACGGCTAGACCGCATTGGTTCAGGACGGTACTATTTTTTATGGATCCTCACAAGGAATGCTGCACTGTCCATTTGTTTACAACTTGTTTCCGGCAGCAGAAATTTGAATATCATCCCCTCCAGTTGCGGCTATAGGCTCAGGAGTAGGAATCTTTGGAGTGGTGAGTGTCACGAGAATAACTTCTATACTTATATAAAGAGATACCTGGTAAAATTTCCTACTTTTACTCCATCTTTTGGATCCTACTGTCATGAAGGATATAATGCCAATGTAAGAATCTTGTGTTGTAACCCACCAGGTAAAAATTAAAAGATGCATTAAGGTGGAACGACTGGATATTACACAGCCTCTCTGAAGTACTTCAATCTATTAGCCACTATATCCTCTGGCTACAATGCAATAAATACAAATCACCTACAGTTCAAGTTTGGGGCCAGTAAGATTTTATTTATTTTTTAAGACTTTTCTTCAGTTGCACCAGGCTGCATTATTTCTCAAAATACCGTAAACCAGCCCCAAATGTTTTTTTGAAATTGTTAAATCGCATGTATATAAGACTGATCTATCAGTGATGGCAAACTAGAATGCCACACGTCCTTCAGAAACCATTCTAACTGTTGATTGGTTCTCAAGCGAACATATAATAATGTTGACAACATTGTGCGCTTATATTTTTGTGAAAATATTTTTTTAAGTATTCCTTTGATGAATATAAGTTTTAAACAAACAGATTTAGAGAACCTTTTGGAAAAAAAAAATTATTATATATAAATATATAGATATATCTATACAGTGGGGAAAAGTATTTAGTCAGCCACCAGTTGTGCAAGTTCTCACACTTAAAAAGATTAGAGAGGCCTGTAATTTTCAGCATAGGTATACCTCAACTATGAGAGAAAAAAAAAATCCAGAAAATCACAATGTAAGATTTTTAAAGAATTTTGGTAATTCCTCGGTCAAAAGTATTTGTCACCTACAAACCGCAAATTCTGGCTCTTCACAGACCTGTACTTCGTCTTTAAGAGCTCCTCTGTCACTCCCTCCACTCGTTACCTGTAAATTAATGGCATCTTTTAACTTGTTATCAGGATAAAACACAGCTGTTCACAACCCAAACAGTCACACTTCCAAAAACTGCCACCATGCCGAGACCCAAGAGCGGTCAAAGGACACCAAAAAAAACAACAACCCGACGTCCTCCCGAACCCCCATGCACACTGCTGAGACCTGACTCTGTCAATATGTTACAGCTTGTGTATCACCTCACAACTCCTGTGGAGCAATTATTAGAAAATGGAAGACTTACAAGACCACTGATAATCTCCCTCGATCTGGGCCTCCACGCAAGATCTCACCCTGTGGGGTCAAAATGATCACAAGAACGGTGAGCAAAAATCCCAGAACCACACAAGGGGACCTAGTGAATGACCTGCAGAGAACTGGGACCAAAGTAACAAAGGCTACCATAGTAACACACTGCGCCGCCAGGGACTCAAATCCAGGCAGTGCCAGACGTGTCCCCCTGCTTACATGTACATGTCCAGGCCCGTCTGAAGTTTTGCTAGAGAGCATTTGGATGATCCAGTAGAGGATTGGGAGAATGTCATATGGTTAGATGAAACCAAAATAGAACTTTTTGTAAAAACTCAACTTGAAAATATGCTGAGTCTCATCCAAGAAACTACCTACTGTGAAGCATGGGGGTGGAAACATCATGCTTTGGGTCTGTTTTTTTGCAAAGGGACCAGGACGATTGATCCGTGTAAGCGAAAGAATGAATGGGGCCATGTATCTTGATATTTTGAGTGAAAACCTCCTTCCATGGCATTGAAGATGAAACGTGGCTGGGTCCTTCAGCATGACAATGATCCCAAACACACCAGACAACCCGCCCCCTGTAAAGGCCCGAAGGAGTGGCTTTGTAAGAAGCGTTTCAAGGTCCTGGAGTGGCCTAGCCAGTCTCCTGATCTCAACCCCATAGAAAATCTTTGTAGGGAGTTGAAAATCCGTGTTGCCCAGCGACAGCCCCAAAACTTTACTGCTCTAGAGGAGATCTGCATGGGGGAATGGGCCAAAATACCAGCAACAGAGTGTGAAAACCTTGTGAAGACTTACAGAAACGTTTTTCCTCTGTCATTGCCAACAAAGGGTATATCACAAAGTATTGAGATGAAATTTTGTTATTGACCAAATTCTTATTTTCCACTATAATTTGCAAATAAATTATTTAAAAATACTACAATGTGATTTTCTGTATTTTTTTTTCTCATTTTGTCTCTCATAGTTGTGGTTTACCTATGATGAAAATTACAGGCCTCCCTCATCTTTTTAAGTGGGAGAACTTGAACAATTTGTGGCTGACTAAATACTTTTTTCCCCAACTGTAAATAACCAAGTATTCGTCACCTTTTTGGCATGCATCATCTTGCATTAGTAATGGAAAAAATCATAACTACCTCAACCATGTGAACGCTAGTGTATCTGTATTCATGACTCAATGACTATGTTGATGACTACTTGAAACTGAAAAAGAACGATAGATGCATCAGTTAGATAGATTCCAACTACCTTTCTTTGCACTTACATTGAAAATTAACGTTTCGGATGTGCGCGAAACTTCTCAGTAACAAGAAAAAACCGAAGTCATTGCTGTGAAACAAGATGAAGTTCTCAAGTGATGCTACCTGACTCTAGGGTCTCAACACTAAATCAGTCAGGAACTTGGTGATGATCTGGATACAGACCTTAGTTTCAGTAGTCATGTCAAAGCTGTAATTAAATCAGCATACTATCATCTCAAAATTGCAATAATTAGATGTTTTGTTTCCAGTCAAGTCTTGGAGAAACTTGTTCATGCCTTTAACTCCAGCAGGGTGGACTATTTAATGGTCTCCTCATCGGCCTTCCCAAGAAGACCATTAGACCGCTGCAGCTTATTCAGAACACTGCTGCCAGGATTCTGACTTGAACCAGAAAATCTGAGCATATTACAGCAGTCCTCGGGTCCTTACACTGGCTTCCAGCTATATTTAGGATTATTTTTTAAGTACTTTTACTCGTTTATAAATCATATGGCCTAGGACCTAAATACATTGCAAATATGCTCACTGAATATAAACCTAACAGACCACTCAGATCATTAGGATCGAGTCAGTTAGAAATACCGAGGGTTCACACAAAACAAGGGGAATGTGCTTTTAGTTATTATGCCCCCCGCAGTTGGAATCAGCTTCCAGAAGAGATAAGATGTGCTAAAACATTAGTCACATTTAAATCTAGACTCAAAACTCATCTGTTTAGCGGTGCATTTATTGAATGAGCACTGTGCGATGTCCGAACTGATGGCACTATATTTTTAATGTCTTCGTTTTTTTTAATCATTTAAACCATCTTAAGCATTTTTGTTTAAAATATTTTCAAAGTTTTTAAATCCCTTGTGTTATTGTGTGATTATTGTTTTTTCTTTTCTTTTATGTAAAGCACTTTGAATTACCATTGTGTATGAAATGTGCTATACAAATAAACTTGCCTTGCCTTGCCTTGCCTTGCCTTAGCTGTTAAACCACAAATTGGACTCAAAATATCCCCTAAGTGCTTTTTATCTTATTGAAATGAACTAACATTTGCTCTCATTTGTTGTTTAAGGCAACCGTTGTGTGCGATATGCTGCTCCTATATTTAGTTTCAAAGCGAGATTTCTACAAAAACATGAAATTCAAGCATACAGAAATCGAGGAAGAGGTGAGTGTTATTTTTAAATGAATAAAAGGTATTAAATATTTCATTTGAGTCAAACTTGCCTTTGTGATTGCTGGTGTGTCCCTGAGAGCTCCATGGATAGCCAATGCTAGTTCACTACCGAAACACAAGATGGCAGCAGAGATACATAGTTTGGTGCCATGCAAAAACTGTTACTTGGGCAGATGCAGATGCAGTGCAGTTTCCACATATTTACATCAAGCTACATTCCCGTAGTGTCCTTATGGAAACATCCAGGATTTAACTGTAATTAAAATGTCCAAAGCACATCTGAGGGAGTGTATGTGAGTGGAAAAGTATAATTACATCAGTAAGTATCTTACTTTTGATCTGTATGCACATAGGCAGTATGCAAGACTACTGTATTCAAGTCCATGCAACACCACGGCTTCCTGTAGACATCTCTGCAGTGATAGTTACCCTAGCAACGCAGCACATTGACCATACTTGTTTCTTATATAAAGAAAGGAAAGTGAGGCCACATCTTAACCTCCAGGACTCCCACTCTAGCAGCCTTCTGAGAAAGAAACACATTGGGGTTGATAGGAGCATGGGAAATGATCTCCGATATGTATTTGCCCTTCCACAGAAGCCAGCCTTGTCTCAGTCAAAGACAGAAAGAGATCTGCCAAAGGTAACATACCATTAAAATCATTTCAGCCGCAGATCCCTGTAGAATTATGGCGTATCTCCATAAACAACTTTTCAATTTTAGTTGTGGTCACAGTAATTCTGATCTTTGCTGTGCACAGGAGTGAAGTCTGGATGGCTGCCATGACGACTGACTACTGCACTGAAGAGAGAGAGAGAAAGAGAGAAACCCCCTCAACACTGGAGCTTCAACAAGACGGCTGGGAGACTTGACACAGAACTGTCAGACATCACTTTTCCTTTCTAAATAACATTTCCTTCCCAAACTACTGAGGAAAGACATTAAATCAGTGTTATGATTTAAGACATAACTAAAACCCACTGAATGTGTTCGTATTGAGAGGCTTAGGACTGTAAAGGTACACAATTGTATGAGGGTTTTGAGGTCTTTACAAGGTTCCCAAAGTTTGGCAATTACCATGTAATGTCTGGATATGTCACCCATATTCAACTCTGGATAATGTATCACCTTAAAATGATTAAAATTAATATTTTTATTTACTGATAGGTGTTTTGTAAAGGTGTTGTTGTTGTTTTTGTAGCAAGTCAAACTGTTGAGCCTACAATTTTTGTGAATTTTTTTTTAGATGGTTAGTCAACCATATGAGGTTGAAACTAACCAGCTCTGATTTAAGTGATTTAAGCCTTTTGTTTTAGCTCATTCACAAAACACTGAGCCAAGAAACATAGGATGCTCAAAGGATCTCAAAGGTCTGTTATTTTATTATTAGTAGACAGCCGTCTGGACTACTTGATTTTAATGCAGCATTCAATGATCAAATATATCAGAAACAATGACACATTCCGACCACTTATCCAGGAAACTCTTAGCTGTGCTTGTGTTCTGTCTCTAAAATTATTACTCAAATCAATATTCCATGCCCATATATTTATTTGTTTGAAAAGTAGTCATGTAGTCATTGTTGTAATAAAAAAAATAAAATAAAAAAAACATTAATCAGGTAGAGTTGAGGGTTTCTTGACCACTCTCAGTGGGGCTTCTTATAACAAATAACAAAATAGTTTTCCACATAACAAAATAGTTTGGTCACTTTAGTTTGGGGACCAATTCTCACTATTAACTACGACTTTTGCCTCAAACTCCTAATTTGCTGCTTATTAATAGTTAGTTGTTAAGTTTAGGTATGGACGGGATTAAGGGATCTAAAATATGGTCATGCAGAATAAGGCATTTATATGTGCTTTATAAGTACTAATAAGCAACCAATATGCTAGTAACATGCACGCTAATAAGCAACCAGTTAATAGTGAGAATTGGTCTCACTATTAACTGGTTACCAATAATTGAAACTCGCATGAAAATAAAACCCTTTTAGAGTGATACAAAACCCCTCTGCCTTGCACTGGCATCCTGATAACTCTGTCTGGGTTTATTTTGCAACAATTGACTTTGCTTTTATTTGTTGGAATTTACCTAAATTTGAGTTTACTTTTTTTATTAAATGATTAACAATCTTGAACCATTTTAAAATCAGACAGCACCATGAAGGATTCCTTGGTTTTATGGTGTACAAAATACTATTTTAAAGAATAGCTACTGTTATAAGTATTATTAGTAGGTAAATTTCATTGATTTTTATCACGTGCAATTGAAAATAATAATAGAATCCTATGTGACAAAACATAAAGAAGGAACCTGAGTCACCTGTGATATCTTTATTGTCTTTGATTATGTCTGTGTACAAAAAGCATGCAAAAAATAGCATCTTTATATGCTTTGGTACATATTTACATAGTAAGAGTTGCATTCAGTGCTTTCTCGGGACATGCTCTTTTTTGTCTATTTTCTTAGAGTTTTTTTAAACGGTTACATTCAGATCAATGCCGCAGAATACAAACGTCTATAAATAACCAGCAATATCAGGCACTCTGACACAAATAATTGGGCAGTACATGAATCAATTCTGATATACTTTTAAATCAAGAAATGGAAATTAAAAAAGCATAAAGCTTTGATAGCAAGAACATTTTGCAGCTACAAAGTGCCTCAAAATGGGCAATTTTCTCTTCCCTCCTTCAGAGACTCAAATAAGGGAAACTTCTGTGAATGTGGGTAGACAACTGATCAAACCTCATCTATTGCACATGAGCCGAACCCAGAAAAGAAAATAAAGCCTTCACACTTGAGTTGATTGCTCAGACTGAGGTATGGCATATTGGCTGCTGCATATGTTTAGCTTATACAAAAGTCCTGCAGGAAACAATTTAAAGGGGGTTTAGACATTATTTGTTTTGTCTCACATAGATATCAAAAGGAATAGCAAACCTAGAGGGAAGTTTGTAAAAGGTTATAGCAAGTTAAGGGACATGCCGTTCGTCAAGACACTAACATGTGCATAGCATACATCAAGAAATAACTGACAAGACTACTGTACATTTGAGACAGAATGGACAAATGCGATTACACACCCACATATATAAGAGAAGAATGGGGATCATTTAAAGTCATTTGATGAATTTATAAATACACCTTAGAGCTCCTGAACACAGAATATGCTACTCCATTCTCTCTGTATTCTCAGAACAGCAGTGTCCAGAACCTGAGTACCACATACAGAATCTCAATACACAACAGAAACGAGACTCCATTTAATGCCTGAATCAAATACTCCATACAGACCGACCGAGAAAAAAAAACACTAGTTGTTTGGCACTGAAAATGGTTTTCCTGTGTAATTCAGTTTAAAGAGAAAATGGTATGGGCATAATGCTATCTACAAAGAGTGTGTGCGTAAAAGAGGGTCATCGAGAGAAGGAGAGATGGGGAAGACAGTGAAGAAGGGAAGATTGTGTAGGAGTCATAAAAATGGACCACCATCTGCTCAGGATATTAGTGAGAATATAATGAAAGTGGTCCACTGCGGTTTATCAATTCGTCTTCATATAAGCAATAATGAGTCCTCTAAATAAGTGACATCGGTTAAAGGTTTCCTCTAAGCATTCGCTGCTTACATAAACAGTTTACTGGAAATAATTGACAGCTGACCTGATTGAGTCCAGTTTTATCCTTGTAAAATGAATTAAAGGGGCAGTTCACCCTGAAATAGTCAAAGCTGCACTTTTCCATATGAAAGAGGAATGGTGACCCATTCAATTTCATTACATATGAAATAAGCAGCTTGGACATTCTACTAAATATCTCCTTCCGTGTTTCACACGGAAAAAGAAATTAATAGTTTGGAATGATATGAGGGTGAAGGCCTGTTCTCACCAAGATGAATATTTGGTATGATAAAGATTAATTTGAATGAACGGCTATTAAAGGCACAATATGTAATTTTCGCCGCTAGAGGGCGCGTATTCAAAATAAACAGAGACAAATGCATAGTTTGATGAGCTGTGACTGAATGTGGAATCATGGGAGTTGTCGTCTTCATCCCCACAGCCGATGCAATCCGACGGGACTCGGGCAGAAATCATGTTCATGGATGAGCTAATGATTTATTAAATAGTAAATGAAGCATGGTTAGGCTGAAAGCGTCGAGCGAAAACGAGGCCTGCTGAACGAGAGTGACACACTGCTCGTAAGCAGGCGGAGATTTTATTATGCCCACAGTCGACCGCTTCCCTCCTTCCGTCGTGCGTAAGTGGGGGAAAAAAGCCGCTGTTTTATTCATACTAGATACATTTGAAAGTTCTTTTATAATGCTACTCTGTGCGGTCGTCAGTGGTCTATTAAAACGCACAACATATTTAAGCGTCTTTGGTGTTTCCATGTTTTCTACAAAACAAAACCGGAAATCGAGGGGTTATGACGTCATTGGCAGGCGACACAATGACACTATAGACACGGTCCGCGTCACTAGTTAAAATTGCTTATTTCTCTGGATTTAAACATTCTTCGAAACATTTGGGATAATGTAAGTACACAAGTCAGCAAAATATATAACACTGTTCTAGTGGTTTTTGGAGATTTTAATAAAAAAATCTTACATATTGTGCCTTTAATGCACCTCTTTATACTGACACAAACATTTGTATGCTGACAATGCAACTTTCTTTTTTTTTAATGAAGAGATGTAATCCCTCTTCCATTGCACGGCAAAGAAAACTGGCCAACCAATAAGATTTGCACTTTTGATCATATCAAGAGCTGCTGCTGTTACATAAAAATTATTTGGTTGTGCTCACGAACAAACTATTTTGCTAAGCAAATGTGAATAACAGACAAAGAATCCAGTGTCGTTTGGTAATCACCATAATAAATACAAAAATCGGAATGGCTGCTCGAAAACATGTAAATACTGTTTGACTGCCTTTCTTCTCTGTGACAATTGGGTGTTAGTAATGAAAAACTGCACAGCATTTATAATACCAAAATAACTGGGATATTTCTGCTTTTTAACAGCACCACCTATTTAATAGAGTAAATTCTGTCATTTTCATTCAACCGGTCTGCCTTTTTTTAAGCATGGGTCTGAACAGACAAATTGCATACAAAATTCAGACCGAATTTTTGTGCCAAGCATTTGTGTTGGTGTGAACTGACCTTGAGAAAATGACAACAGTATTTCATTTTTGGGTCAACTGTCCTTTTAAAACTGAAACACGCCCAGTGAGAGTTTCACAACAATAAAAATCTAATTATTATGAGTGCTCTGTGCTGGTAATCAAATATCTCAATCGCCACTGTGCATTTACAATGATCTTCCACACAGAAACTCTTTGTACTTTCAATACGTGATTCAAAAACTGGGCATGATGGGTTCGCCTGACAGATAATCTGATGTAAACAAGGGTGTATTGTTTTGGACGGAGTTAATACAGGCCGAGAGGGACCGTGATGACATTGAATGGCAGTTCACTTTCGTTCCACAGCTAAACACCATATTCAGATCCTTCCCTCAATTGGCTTGTCTGTTTTGAGTGAAAGTGACTCCCTCTCTTTCTGCATCAGCGCACACTCGCTTGCATGTTTGCATGTGTGTTCAAGGGCCCGTTAGCACTGCTGACTGACAAATAGGCCTTTTGGAATGTGAAGACTCGGTAAACAATGACACATTTTGTTCCAGCAGAGAGACAAAGCGCTGCGACACAAGAGCCCTGTATCTACTGCAATCCGAATGCAGGATTTGCGACATTCACAAACATGGAAAATAAGCTCTATTCTAGATAACGGTTATACCGAGCGCTCAAACACGCTGTATGTTTAATGAGAAAGCCCTGTTTTCAAGAATTGACTGAAAGTGCAGACAAGAGCCTCTTTTAGTGTCTAGTAGTTACATAAGCCCCTTTGATTCACAGTACAACACTGTGTTTGTGTGTTTATATATTGTATCTGAATGAACTGAAAAAAGAAGAAAATTAAAAACAACAGAGATATGGAACCACCATAATATGAAAGAGGCCATATTTCTGCATGCTATGATGGATAGGGTTAAGAATTGCACAGTACCATATGCAAAAAGGCAAGATGCCATTGCTATTATTTTCTACACATGTACAGATTTTATGATGGCAGCACACTGCATCAACGGCATCACTGTTTTTAAGCTTCATGAAGTGCCACACCAAGTTAATAGCATCTTTTGTCTGTGCTGTTTTAAAGCTTATGGTGTAGTCTGTCTTTCACAAAAACCTGGCCTAATATAGATTCCATTCAAAATCTATTTGTTTAGCCAGGATGAGAGGACAAAGGTGGAAAGATCCAAATGGGGTGAAGGAGAAAGAATAGTTTTCCGCCACATTATCAAGGCCAGGTTTCATGAGAACCATAGGCAGGTAAAGTGATTCTTGTGCAAGAACTGACAAAAGTGAAAAGCCTGAAGGATGACTAGCAATATCAGAATCTGTGGAAACAGTGTAGTGGAGTGGTTTGGGTCATGATCATCTGCTCAAAAGGCTGGAAGGACAATGAGGAACGCTTCAGGATCTATGAAGACACTCAAGAGGTGGGTGGTTCGTCCTCATGCAAGTCCTCAAGCTCAACTTCTCTACCAGCCTCTCCACTGCTCCCCTTTCTGAGAGAGAAAGAAAAACAAAGAGAGAATTTGTGAATCATTGCCTTTCTAAACGATTCCTGCTTTAATCCAGTAGATGATCTTGAAGAAGCAAACTGTTCATCTCTAATCTATAACAACGGTGTCCAGTCTTGCTCCTGGAGGACCACTGTCCTGCAGAGTTTAGTTCCAACCCCAATAAAACACACCTGAACCAAGGTAATCAAGGTCTTCAGGATTATTAGAATGTTTTAGGTAGGTATGCTGGGACAAGATGGAGCAAAATTCTGCAGGATGTTGTCCCTCCAGGACCAGGATCGGACACCTATTAAATCTGGCTATGCCAATGAAGTATTTTGAAATTTAATTGAAATGAAATTGATAGAGAGAGACTGCAAACTCAAAATGGAAGGCAACCAGCAGCAGTTTGTTTCACTTTTTATTTCATTTAGGGCAGATAAATCTGAAATCAATGATTACACAATATTAAATAATAATTACAAAACTGCACTGTGAATGATTTCTTAGAATAAAAAAAAGAGGAAATTAGCAGAAAATGCATTTAAAATTTAAATTACATTTACATTAAAGACAATGCAGTTGACAATATCCCATTTAGTTGCTATCAAGTTCCTAAAGTAAAACAATATTTTTGAAATCGTGTAAGCTTCAAACCAGCTAGTTCACATTTTTAGTTCTTTCTATTGTAGCAGGCTGGTACCTTATATAGTATGCATTACCAGTCAAAAGAAAAAAAAGTTAATAGTTAAAAATATAGTTGGATTGTTTTTTTAAAAGAAATTAATGCTTTTATTCTGCAAGGATACATTAAATTGATCAAAAGTGACAGTAAAAAAATGTGCTTTTGAACTTTCTATTCATCAAAAAAAATTATCACCAAATTTGAGCACCAAATCAGCTAATTTGAATGATTTCTGAATGACTCAGGACTGGAGTACTGGCTGCTGGAAAAATCAGCTTTGCCATCAAAAGAATAAATTGTTTTTTAAAAATATATTGAATTTTAAATTGTAATAATATTTCACAATATAACCGTTTTTACTGTATTTTTGAAATGCCTAACTTCTTTCAAAAACACAAAAAAAAATCTTACCAAACCCAAAACTTTTGAACGGCAATGTATTTGATTCAGCTGGACTCTCTGACTGCAGCAAAACCGAACAGGTGAGTTCAACCAGCTGATGAAGTCTATTCAGCTAAATTCTTTTTCTAAAGCACATCTAAGCACACTGATGTTACAGTACATGACTTTACAGCACATTGGTCTACCTTAATAGCATAAAACAAACAAACAAAAATCACTATGCATTTAATGGAATATGCATAATATTAAACAGGTCTGAAGCATCTGTAGGAAGACAGTGTGTGGTTGAAACTATCCAGTAATAAACTCTGGAAGCTAGAAACATTCTGCGATGGAGGAAACACATGAACATGGGAAGGTTCTCTGCAACAGACACAAATGCACACACAGGTTTCAGAATGTACATAGTGGGACTGAATGAAAGACCATGACATGAGGAGTTTCACAGGGTTGGACTCGCCTAACAGTATCACCAAATACTTTCACTGCCATGAAGCAGGAGAAATGCCACACAGGGACAGGATGGAGGCTGATATGACTCATACTTTCACTGACCCGTGGGAATGTATGGAGAAGGGCAGGGAATCTGACACAGGGCTTGAGCGACAAATGACAATGACCACCTGTCACAATGAGTTACCTTAATGAGGGCTGGAGTTTAAAAGAGGGCCGGAACGGCCAAGAGTCCCTGCAGCAGAGAGAGACAGACAGTGGAGGAAAGGGAGGAGAGCATCAGCGGTTTCATGTGAAATAAAGCGGCAGAAACCAGGTCATTAAGAGGCTCCTGTGAGTTATTGCTGGTCAGAATGCCACAGGATGTTACATTAATCGGGCACATTAGACTACATTTAAATCATGTTCTGCAGTATAAGTCAATTTATGGAAATGGTACTCATCAGATAATCTTATAAAACTGCAGTCAGAGATAGTAGACTTGCATATACTCTTAGCCTAGTGCTGTTAGAGACAGACAGCATTAGCATCAACAACTGAAGAGAGATGGATGAGCCCAGACGCTTATGAAAACTCATCAAATGCCAAGCATATTTGTCCAGAAGAGACCGCATTTAACCCTTGTATTTGACAAACACCAACAGGAAATATTATCAACTAACTCCAGTCTGGGCTTCATGAGCATATGAATAGGTTGCCCACAGTCAACCTGCGCTCTGTGGCTAAAAAATGGAAGCAATTTTTAAGGTGCTGGAGGCCAGAAAAAAGTTCTGAAATGTAATAATGTGCAGCCACATTTTCATCACAGCCAACAAATGTGTAATGATACGGCGATTTCTTTTTTCAAGCTCTGAGGCAGGGTTGGTTCAGTCATGTCCTAACCAGGCCTGAAATGACAACTTTTACACAGAAAGCAAAAAGTGACAACCAATAAGAACATATTTCATGTTTAATAACAAAATGTGATATAAATTGTGACTGATTTTAATGTTATAGCCAATAAACAATACATTTAAGATATTTAAATTGTGTACTACTGATTTTGGTTATTGTTTTTTTTTCATGAAATGTATATGTATATATATAGATATATATATATATATATATCTATATATAAATATTATATATATATATATATACCTGTATAATAATAAATACAAATATACATCAATATGCACTGTACAGTAAGTGTGTGTTTAGATGAAAAAGGTTATTAACGGTGCAGGAGGTAGTGTATTCAACCTGACACTGAATTATGGATGACATGCAAATGAGCACACCTGACAATTGGAGATTTAAAGGGACAGAAGGATTTTCAAAATTCTGATGATGACGTTCTACCAACTGGGGGCGCTGCTGCTTTTTATCAATTCAAACAGAAAAACACTATAACTCAGAGGCAACAACTAACTGACAAATGGCTAATAAAAAAAAATTAATAAATGAAATGAAAATACAATTTACTGCCTCTTGGAAAAGGAGGTGATCTGCGGAGTCACCGTATTGATCGACCTTGTTTCCAATCAGATTTCACCTTTGTCAACAGAGAGAGGCCACACCAAACCAGCATGTCAATTTGTTTACAGATCAAATCAAATGACCTTTCAGTTTTGATTGCACGAATAGAAACTGCATACGGCACATCTGGAAAAACAACATAACCCATCGCATTCAGCACTGCATTAAAATATTGGCAAGACTGACTTTGGTCTATATGGGATGCATACAGAGCAGGGATGGGAAGATTCACCGATTCGCTCGGTGCATCGGCAAAAAAAGTTAACGATGCGATGCATCGGTTTAAAAAGTGAGCATCGGATACAAGTTGGCATTTGTATCGCGATGCATCGTTTCTAACATATTTGCATCGATAAAAAACTATTTATTTATATATAATTACTAGTTGATGGCTACACTTTTATTGTTTAGAAAGTGACCAATAATCTGTGGCCAATATTTTATATGTAGATTGATTTCTCCTCTCGAAACTGTTTCTCAAGCGTGTTCTCTCATCACCACTGCACGTGAATATGGCGTATCACAACAACACTACAGAGACCTGAGGAAAAGCGGGGGTTAAAGTCTAAAACCTGACTTGAAATAACTTAACAAATCAATCGGGGCTAAAGCGGATCCATAAATGACAAATTAAGTTAACTCAATCTCACTAATTTGTGGACGCTTAATCTTAAACAGCCCTTAATGTCGATCATGGATCAAATCGATCCACCATGGCAAACAGCGAATATATTTGTGCTGTTTAATGCATTTTAGACGTTGTGTTTTCCTGACATGTCACGAGTATATTTTTTAAGTCATGCAAATATATCCATTTTGCTTGCTGTCAGGAGTGGGCGAGGCATACGCGAGTGAACGAGCGCTGCTGCGCACATGCACGCTAAACAGACGGAGCACAATAAAGGCTGAAGTCAAATATTCATTTTTGCCACACATAAAAGAGTCGTTGTTGGACCATAAATGTGGCCTTTTGAGAATTTTAAACTACCATATAGGCGTATTCTAATGATAGCAGTAACTGTAAAGGGACTATTGTAATGGGTAAATAAAATGTAAGCTAATTCAGTCCTAATTACTAAGCTTACTACTTAATTACTACTTAATGTGTGTTTCTTATAGCAGTTCAAATGTAGTTTTAATTTAGTGATTTTAATGCTTTAAAGAGCAATGTTAGATTGTAAAGTTCTAATGCTATCTGCTCTAACTATAAAAGTTACAGCTGTCATAAAACCAGAGTAAAAGGTTGCATGGCTATTATAGTATGTGAGAGAGTCAGTGGTAATATCGATGCGTTCCTATTGTTCAGTGTTAGAGGAGCTCAGCTTAGTCTGACAGTTTGCCTGCCCTGGACCAGGTTAGCTTTCCAGCATAAGTTGCCACAGTGACTGATTTTGATCTTTGTTACATTTGTTTTATGGAACCAAATCATTTGACAGTGAGTCAGACTAATTGAAATAAGCCTGGCCTATTTGGTAAACTTGTTTTATGAAACAGGTCTCGAGCAGTAGAAGTCAGTAGTCACATAAGTTAATTTATGATTTGCTGTCTGTCTGAACCAAAGAAATAAATGTGATCATATTTTTTTCCATTGCATCGAATCGCATTGTGTTAAATCGGATCAAATCGAAATCGCTAGCTACTTCATATGTATCTTCAATGTATCGTATCGTTGGCTATGCATCGAGATCTGCCTCAGTTATGGAGATGCACATCCCTAATACAGAGATAAGCAGACTGTTTGTATTGATCCAGGGCATTCAGAAGACAGGGAACAACCCTCTGTTGATTCTGACAGGCATCTAACAGACAGCACAGAGAGAGGAATAGTGAGAGAACATTCTGCTGTCCTTGAACAAACCCCCTCTAATATGGGAAAAGCAGCAGAGTGGGGACAGAAATGACTTCATGGAGACACGTACTGTCAGTCTAGTGGGCAGATACATTAACAGCAAAAGCCTCTGAGAATAACTGTCATAGGAGAGATGCTGCAAACATCCAGCAGAATTCAAAAACGGAATAATTGTTGTGACCTTTTTCGATCCTGTATATGTGAAAACATGAAAATTATCATTTGAATTAATTATTTATTAACTGAATTATTTTAAACACACACAAACACATGTTTATAATTCAATTTATAAATAAAAAAATGTAGTATTTTTACTAAAAAAGTTTTCAAACACGTATATATATAAATTGGTATGTATAATATATAATATATTACACAAAATATCAATTGTTTTATTTTAATATAACCACGACATTAACATGAAAGAGCCTAAAGATGAAAAAAGTTTATATAATAAAAATATGTATATAATATTCTATATATTCTGATTTACTCTGATGTCTAAGAGGGAAAAAATGAAGAAAAAAGATGTCAAAACTCATTTTCCTCTTGAGTCTCATTCATCTAGAAAATATCTGAAAATATATAAAAGATTGAATCTGAAATCTAAATGATTGATAAGGGAGTCAGCCGTCTCAGTGCAGTGCGGAGGAGAAAGTTCTAGACAGTGAAATTGTGAAAACATCAAGTCCTGGAGCTTTCAGTTCTAGTGCAAGAGAAAAAAATTAATCAGTCTGCTACTATGGAAACGTATGTTGGCAGCAGGAGAAGTAACGTGTGACTATTAGCAAACCTTCCTGTTCAAACAGATAGACATGACGTCTGAAATATCATGCTGCGACCTTGAATGTGAGAGTGAAAAAAGCAAGGAATGAAAGAGATGCAATGCTTATTTCAGTCTCTTACAAAAGGCTTGTGAGGAAAAGGAGAGTCATTTGGATCTATGAAGCTATATAAATATGGTTTCCTGTTGGTCATCGGTTGTGTTATAGTTTGTCAGTTTGGAACACTTACATGAGCAGACTGCCTGGTGCAGACATGGATCTCTCTTCTCTCCTGCTGGGACACTCAAATGGATTGCCAAAGGAACGCTTCCTTAACATGGCTTTGACCAAAATCTACAGTATCACGGGAAAGAAGGGACAACAAGATTTAGCTTACTGTATATATTAAAGAATACAGATCAGGGCATGTGGAAATACAATACATACAAATACAAAACGTGAATGGAAAAACAGCAGTCAGCTAAAAATACTCTTTGCATTTACTGGAATGTGATGGTGAGAAGGACTAAATCCATGAAAATAACCAAGGAAATTCTGACAGTTCAGAAGCAGGATCAGTTTGACACGTGGTTAGGTTTCAGTTGTTTGGTTGAGGTCAAGTGTGTCTTTACTTTCTTATTCATCTCGTTGACAGCAGTACAATGTCTTAAGCACATCTGGGCAAGGCTTACGGCCTGTGTGTGTTTATGTTCATGTAGCTACAGTAGCTCATGTATTTAATACAGAGACACCCTTGTTCTTTCTCTGTTTCACTTACCACAGCAGACAGACTTGGGACAAACTTCACTGAGTTCTGCACCTCTTCTTCAGTGACCTCCACCACGGTACAGTGCTCCTCTTCTAAAGGCAAAGGGTCAGTGCCATCCTGAGTCACCCAGGGGTCCACCTGAAGATAAACACACACACATATATAACACATGCCAACCTATCATTCCATCCATTTGTCTAGCCATCATCTATCCTTCTATTCATTGATTCATCCACTGATCCTTTCATTAATCCATCCATCCAACCATTTATATGTCTGTAGATGTGTCCATACATTTTTTCTTCCATCCATTATTCTATTCGTCCATCCATCTATTGTTTCAAGTCCAGCCATCATATCCTTCCATTTATTCATCCATCCATCAGTCCATAGATCAGTTTAGACATCTTTTCTTTCATCCATCCATCCATTTATTGTTTTATCCATCTAGTCATCATCTATCCTTCCATTCATCCATCCATCTGACCATCAATTTGTTCCATTCATTGGTCCATCCATCTAACCTTCTATCCATCCGTTCGTTCATTCATTCATTCTACAATAAATCCATCAAACTATCCATTCATGCTTTCATTCATCCAGCCATCCATCATATGTCCATAGATCAGTCCATACATCCATCTATTGTTTCATCCCTCCAGCCATCATCTATCCTTCCATTCATCTATCCATTGGTCTGTCCATCCATCTGTCCATACATCTTTTCTTCCACACATCCATCCATCAAGCCATCATCTATCCTTCTATTAATCCATTCATTGGTCCATCCAACCTTCTATCCTTCATCCATCAATCCTCTCATCTATCCATCCATTCAAATGTCCATAGATTGTTCCATATATCCATTCTTCTATCCACCCATCAAATAAGTAAATCATTAAAGAAATAAAATATTTGTCCTACAAACACAGTTAATCTGAAGGATATGAGAGCAGAGCTGTTGAGTGAATGTAGGCCATGCAGCCCTGATTAACGTGTGCTCTGGGGATCGCTGCTTTAATGGAACATTTTCTGGGTAATGACATGCAGGCAGGAGTCTCTGATGGCCGAGTGTGTGTGTGTGTGTGTGTGTGTGTGTGCTAATTATTCACACTCACTGTCACACTGAGACAGCAAATGGAAGTTTCCAGAACTGAACCAAAATCTCTGTCCATGGGGATTATCTGATGTGTTCCTGTCCAAACACCAAGTCTGCTAGATGGTGCAGAAGCTATCAGAGATACTGTGTCATATTTTAACACTATCCCTGGACGTGGCTCAGGAATGGTATTTGATAGAAACACTGTTGTTTTAAGAGTGCAGAATAATGGGACACTCTTGGGAATGCTCTTTGGACATTTCTTTTTGAGATACTGACTGTAATTTCAATATTAAGTGATGTTGTACTCTCTTGCTGGTATGCATGAAGGAAAATTCAGGTGATTTTTTAAGGAAAAACACATTAATAAATAATCCTATCCCAATCAAAAAAGTCAAATATGCTCATTCCTTTCAGTTTAAATAGATAAAGTCCTCAGTGAATCTTTGAAACTCAATATATTGCAATACAGAGCTGTAAAGATGGTTAAAGGTATTACTCCTTTCCATTTTATGTAGACTTACTTTGATCTCAGAAATGGTGATCCTGGTGTCTGGGTTTTTGTCCAGCATTCGTGAGACCAGGTTCTTCAGCCCCTCACTGATAGCTGGCCTGAGATATCACAGAAACACAAGAGCAAAAAGCTGAAGCAGTAAAACAAAAACAAAACATCTGACTGTACGGCTAAACATTATTAACGTTTACATGGACATCAGTAATCTAATTATTTACCATATTCTAAATAAGCCAATATTATGATTATGGTGTTTACATGAGTTGCTTTAAGAATATTCCTTTCATGTTCCCGTTTAACATGTTATCCACCTTTTTCTTCAACGCGGAAGTAAGCCTATGGGTGAGACATCCGGTTCATTAACCGCTATAGGTAAATAACGAGGAGAATAACAACGTGCAGTAAACGGTAAAACTGTTTGCACTACAAACCAGTGTGTTCATAAATAAGATAATACATTAAAATAATATGATAAGACACACCAATTTTCAATTTCAAGCAGCAAAACGAATTGTTTTGTACAGCTAAAAACAGCTGGATGCAGATGAGACCGGAAGCCAGACCCATAGAATTTACAAATGGCCGCGCCCATTTTTACGACAAGAAGAAGGTGGATAGTACATAGTTCGATTAGTGGCACACGTCATTACGTCCCACGTGACACCATACGACGTCCCCTCTGGAATTTCACGTATAAACATATAGTTTGTCTTCGTGATGATGCCATGTACAGTTTTGGGTGTTTCATTTTTAATTTTATGAAAGCTTCAAGTGCAGTTAATTATTTGTACATGCATACAGACGACGGTGGGCGTTGAAGCTCTTTTATTTTCCGTCAAACGGTTGAGCACTGCTGTGTGTGTATCCTGTCGCAAAATGTGGCGAAAAGTCCTACACGATGCTAATAATGTGATTAAGGTGTTTACATGTATATTCTGCACTTCAGTAATGCGACTAAAATAGGAATACTCCACATGTCTTAATTCGATTTCTGTTTAATTCGAATATGACTTTAGCCGGATTAAGGTAATCAAAAATCTCTGTTTACATGGTAGATTCTTAATCAGAGTATTGTCTTAATCGTGTTAAAATCGGATTATTGTTGTCCATGTAATCGTACTCAGCATGCTTTTACAAGAGATGAGACACTACAGACAGAGAAACACTGTTTCAAACATACACTGACTGTCAAAGGGCCTCTGTAACAATCAAGAGAGCTGAAAAGTTCAGCTTAACTAAACAGAAGAAGAAGAGGTCAGACAGAGATAGTTAACTTACAGAAGAACATAAAAAACACAATACCTGTATGTAAGAGAAAAACACTCTACCACCTTTAATAGGTAGGGTGAGGCTAAAGGATTAATAACTATCTTTAATGCTGTTATAACTTATTGTAGAGAATAAAATGGTATTGTACAGTAGACTACAGAAGAGCAGAGTATTTTTCTTCCTGGTACAACTATCTAAACATCCTTAATACAAGATGGATTCATATAATATCACTTGAATTGGCTGACTCCGTTGAATATATCTCTCTAATTTCTTTTCTTGTTTTAAGCATAGACTTGACAAAATATAGTGAGGTTTATGCTTAAAAAAGAAACTAAAAAAGCGAGGAGAAGAGGCAGAGTGTAACAGTTCAGTTATAGCATATACAGTACATATACAGTACTGTATATTATATACAGTTACAGTAGAGTTTTAATACAGCACTTGGTTTAACTTAATTGAGTCTCATTATGTAAAGCAGGATTTCCAACCAGGCATCACATCTATCCACCTCAGGAGGTTTCAAAGATTGTGATAAAGATTAAAAAATAAATAAAAGACTAATGAACATTAAAAATGTATTTTAAAATAAAATTTATTTTACATCTATTAATCATCGCACTTATATGAAAGGTTAGAACATGTCAGGGCACTTCAAAATAGAAACATCTGATCATAGCTCACAAAATATTGGGAACCCCTGGTCATGTAGACATTCAGAATTTGATTCAAAATGATGACACTGTGAACAGTTAGCTCGGCCACTGTGTTAGAGAGAGAGACGCTCTTTCATTAGCTGATGACTTGTCCAACCACATACACCAGATCACATGTATCCGGATGGTCTCTGGCCTTCCACACACAGACGGCAGACTTCATCAACATATCATTCAAACAGACTTGCACAAGCATACACGAATATCATACTAAACCAACACACGTCAATACAGCATTCAGCTCACATCGCCATACACTCAAACATCTCTGACATTTCCTCTCTCTGTGTCTGCTCCTGTGAGACAGCAGATGCGTCGTAAACAGCGAGGGCCGACTTACGTTTCGGGGAACTCCACCGGCTTACTCTTGATCTTACTGTGAAGTGCCAGTATGTACTCATCAATAAATGGGCACTGGAGGACAAGGAAGAAAAACAGAGGAGAGGGAGAGGAGGGAGATGGATGAGTGATCAAAATCATCAATCACACAAATGTCACTGCAGTAGCACAATGTCCCATTCATTGATCATTCTGATAAAGAATTACTGCTATCACTCTGATCATATCAGCACATGAGCTGACTCACCTTTCCATACACAAAACAGTAGAGGGTCACTCCCATAGCCCACACATCCAGAGCCTGAAGAAAACACAACTTCTGTTTTAGTGATGCAGGAGAATTCTACAGCTTGGAGCTATTGAAATTAATGGAATTTCCTTAAAGGGACAGTTCAATCAAATGTATATTCTGTTATAATTTATTTACTCCCATGATGCACCAAACTTCTATGCCTTTCTTCTTTGTAATGTTAAACAGAATATTTTAAAGAACAAATTGGTTGCTCTTTGTCATCTGACTGCAATGGCAAATGAAACTGGTTAACAAAATCTTCAGCACCGTACGTACACTACCTTTCGAAAGTGAGGGGTCCGTAATTTTTTTAAAGACTTTTAATCAGTATAGACACATTAAATTGATCAAAAGTGACAGCAAAGACATTTATTAAGTTACAAAAAAAAAAGCTCTTATTTTGAACTTTCTATTCATCAAAACATTCTGATTTTTTTTAAAACATTATAAAAATAGAAATTGTTTCATGGTAGCAGGCCAAAATGCGATATCAGATTATTGATTTCTGAAGAACCACGTGACACTGAAGACTGGAGTAAGGTTGCCTGAAAATTTCCAACTTTGACATCACGGAAAAATGAACTTTTAAATGTATTAAAATAGAAATCAGTTATTTTAAATTGTAATAATATTTCACAATATTACTGTTTTTACTGTATGTTGATCAAATAAATCCAGCCTTGGTCAGAATAAAATACTTTTTATTCTCTACCCCAAACCTTTGAACCGTTGTGTAGCTCTATGACACATGAGTCCATGAGAGAAACAGCAAAGTCCCATTCATAAACAAAATGCTTATTTAAGCCAATTTTAAAGGTGCTGTACGTAATGTTTTGACTGTACTAAAGCATAAAAACACAATAATACTTTTGCAGATATTCAGAACACATGCTAAGTTCACATAGTTGTTTTTCCGAAAAACAAAGCTAAAGCCAGTTATTCTACTTGTGCGTTCTGTGTCGGAATGCCTGTTTTTGTTTTGGTCTGTGTGATTCTGCCCAATGACAGTTTAACCAATAATATTTCGACAGCCTGGGTTGACAGTTTGCAAAAAACACAGCATACTGCTGCCATGGAAGTGAGCAAATGAACTGGGTCTGAGGTTGCAGATCTCTAACTGACATAAAAGCTCTATGACCACAGGCACATTAAAACGCAGATAAATCAACTCATCAGTTTACAGTGTAAGGTTTGTCGCCTTCCATTGTCAGTTGCACTCGCTCCTGTCACGTGTCATGAATCTGACAACTTGCTGGAGCATCACTTCTGAGGAGGAGGGGGCAGAAAGACAATATTTTGAATTTGGACTGCACTACCAATCTCAACCGCTAGCTGTCAATATTACATACTGCACCTTTAAGCCTAATCAGTCTGAATGATTGGCCTATCACAACACATATCAGAAAAAAAATCACCCCAGACACACATTACCTTTCCACTAAAGCTCTTGCGGTTGTCTGACAGCGTCTCTGGGGCCATGAAGGCAGGAGTACCAGCAGTGCTGGAGAGCAAGGCATCATTACCCTCAAACTGGTTACTGACCCCAAAATCTGCGATCTTGACATGACCATCATCTCCAAGTAATAAATTTGATGGCTTGATATCTCTGTGAACGATCTTCTGATAGTGCACTGAGCAAAGAGAGAGAGAATATAAAGTGTTATAAAATGAAAATTTATGTTTTGGGTATATCATCAAAAAGAATTATAGAACAATGAGCCATTTCAAAAGTGCAGTTTGCTGACAATTAGCTTTAAATCTCAGAATTTACCAAACAAATGTTATATTTAAACGAAGGTTCATGTGAGGATCAATCTTCTCATTGCAACACCAGAATACTGTATTGTATGTTTCATCTATGATTAATTGTGATCACCTGGCCTAGCAGGAAATCAGAAAAAATGAACTGTGTTTTGGATGTTTAATGATATTAAAGTTTAATAAAGTTACTAAGTTGAGCACAGCCAGTGAAGAGGAGGTACAAAATCAAGTGTGTCTGACAGCAGGAGCTCTCAGCTTAACTACAGAACCGCAGAGAGGTTCAAGAAGGTCACTCTGGGCCGTGCACACAGAAGATGAACTTGATTGGTTAATAGATGCTTTCCTGTCTCAAGTGGTCAATCAAAGATAACCTTCCCATCACTTATCATCTTTCAGTCATCTGCAATTACTGGTTATATGTGACAAGAGCCATGTCTCAGACATCTTCAGATGACACGCATGGTAATGAAAAAAGAAAATGAATAAAGGAACAAAGACGTGTTCAAAGTATTAGCAGGTTATTGCATATAATTATTTCATCAAAGTCAGCAAGCAAGGTGAATGTGACACATGGAGTATGCCACAGTTCATGTAAGGAGTCTCTCAAGGCCTGCAAAGTGAAGGAGTATGACACACACACACACACACACACTTTCTTAGATTACTATTAATTAATTCTAATTGACATGGCTCCCTGAGGTAACTAGCATAGTGCTAATGAAATGAATGGAATATGGACACATACTCTGATTCCAGTCTACGAATTACCGACACACACACAAAGAAGTTCATTGTTAACACAGACTGATTTGTGGCGAATCATGCAAATGGCCTGTTGCCATCTAGACGGTTGCCACAGCGAGTGTCGCCTGGTTAATAAGATTCAAATTAATTGATGAAAGCTGAGTTTCCACGCGATGAACAGAACAGACACTTGGTAATCAACTCTTTGTTTAAACTACTATCTTGTTTAAAGGCTCAGTACAATTTAAGCTCAGTCAACATATATGTTGATCATAATAAAAAAGTTATTTAGACTTGTCCCTTGTTTTCTTTCAAAAAAGCAAAAATCTATGTCATGATGATACTAACAATGGAAGTGAATAGAGACAATTTTTCAAGGATTTCTTTGCAAATGCCTCAATGTAACCCAGATTTAGTTTTTTTAAGAAACAAGTAACAATTAAAGGGATAGTTCATCTAAACATAAGGCCCCTTTCGCACCGCTTTAGTTCCAGAACTAAACGTACGATACTAAAGTACTGGGACGATTTTGCGCGAACTATTTTCCAGTACCATTTAAAAGGTTGCATTCGCACTGAGAGTATGTACTAAGAAGTGACGTAACCTGGTCGACAGCGACGTCATTTGTGCACAGCGTTCAACAACAGAAACAAAGAAGAACATTAACAACAGGAGGATGGAGGACGCTGTGATCAGAGCTGTGTTTTTGTTGTGTCTCGCAGGGTTTCACAATAATGGACATGGAATGTCGACGTATACGTAAAGCGATTGAAAGAACGGAAAGGAGGACTAAGAATCTCCAATGACAACTGGCAGTGCTACATTTGCTACAAGTGCCTGCACTTCAGCGTCCGTCCATCTATCGCTGTTCTCCAGACTTGCGAAATAAGTTGACATGCTTACAGTATGTTTACACAGCGTTTTAAATCATGGGCGGGTGAGGGCGTTTTCATACGCGTTTGGGCAATCAATGTCTACTTACGTCACGATTAGTACCAGTTGTGCTGGTTAGACCCTGCTCCGGAGTAGGAGCTAATTTGGTTATCGAAAAAGGCAGTCCGGTACTAAAATCGCTCCCAGTTCCGGTGGTGCGAACACGCCGAAAAGTGGGTAGTTCCACAATTAGTTCTGGTACTATGAAAAGGTTCCTGCGGTGCGAAAGGCCCTATAAACATTCAGGCATTCACTCACCCCCATGTCCTTCCAAACCTATGATATTCGTTCTTCCGTAGAACATAAAAGAAGACATTTTGAGTGTTTTTTTATACACAATGGAAGGCAATGGGTCTCGAAAATGTTTGGTTACAAACAATCTTAAGAATATCTCCTTTTGTATTCCACCGAAGAAGGAAAGTCATACTGATCTGGAAAGACAAGAGGGTGTATAAAAGATGACAGAATTTTAATTCTTGGGTGAACTACCGCTTAAATTTTTGTGGTGACATTATGCAACAAATGCTGTCGATTGAGCTTAACTTTTACTGCACCCAGAATATTCCTTTAATCGTCAGCATGTAATTATTGAAATGTTGCAACATAAAATCTAATTTCTTCTTTTGACAGATGAGAGAAGATCAGAACGCCTTTTAGAAATAGCACTTATAGACTTGTTTTCATCAGGATACGATGACCTCCCCCACGCACAAATACATGAGCGCACTGCCACATTCGCTCACTTCATTAGACGAAAAGGATGCCATGATGCGTTAGAACAACAAACACAGAGCTGTTCCTTGAGACAGAACTCACTTGGGTCTTTATTTTTACATAAGTAATGATTAATGTCAGGCGCTCATCTGTAGGAGTTTGCTTCACTCTTCTCTACTGGGATTTATTTAACTTCAGACACTCTGTTACAAAGTCCATGTCAAAGTGGTCTCCTTTAAAACTAAAAATGGAACCCAGTGAGGTCAACCCAGCAATTTGAAAATGTTTTTTAAAATAAAGGAAATGACTCACAGTACTCGATGCCCAAAACAATGTCTCTGAAGTAGTGGCGGGCCTGGTCCTCACTGAACGGATTGTCGCTGGGGACCTCCATCACAGGGCTGGTGAGCAATGGAGACACTTTATTGTAAGTTAACTGATAAAGTACACTAAAAAACCCGTAGGCGCCGCACAACAACCACCCACCTTTTGGGCTCAACACCTGGACAACCCAAACTTTTGAGTTAAAAATTTAATGTAAAAATTTAGCCCAACAGCTGGGCTAGCCATTTATTGACCACTTTTGTGTTGAAACAACCCAGCATTGTTTAGAGTGTACTAATAAAAGACCGTAATAGACAGCAATGATTCATGAAGAGAAATACTGAATGAAATAAGTGGAGAGACTTTTGATACAATAAACAACTGAGGATCACACACTACCAGCCTTTCAAGTCATTACAAACTCACACAGAGACATGTGTCCTTGTTGCTAAGAGATGCATGACAACTGAACAGTAGGTTATGTGTTATTATAAAATCGGCTCAAAATATCAAACATGTTTGATTTCCTCCGATTAGATGGAATCATAGTCTAAAGCTAAAAAATCTGTGTCTGTGACCATCATTCATAAAGTAATGTTTATTTAAGATTGTATTGTTATTTTATTTTTACCCAATGGGAGTCAATAGCAGACCTATAAAAAGAATATAGGAAAATTATGAAATTTGGCACACTTGTAGTGATGATCAAGAAATAGTGGACCACAGGACCAACTCTATAGCACCACCACCAGTTAAAAAATTGACTTTTGATTGTTATAACTTAAAATTGGCAGAGATGATCTTTAGTCTGATGCACATAGAAATGACTGAACAGAATTTTATGTCCTACTGGTGAAAAAAGAGTTATGAAGCTGTAAACAACAATGTTGACCCAAAATTGGTTCAGAGGCTGTATCTCAGCCAAACTTTGATCAATCGAAACGAAACTTTCGATTTTTCGTTTCATCATAACAATGGCAACACCTTATGGATTGCATGGATTACAAAAAAAAGCTATTTTTGCTAATAACTTTTGAACTGTTAGTCAGAACATTATGATATTTGTGTCTATGGATTCCTTGGGTAATGTCGAATCTGTGGATGTCGATCAGACAAACCGCATGTCCGCCATTTTGAAATTTGTCATAAATTGCAATAACTTTTGAACTAACTGACATATCTAAAATTAGTAGGAATCATTGACAGCATGTCCCGCAGGTACCAGAGAAATTTGAACACAGCGCCACCTACCATTCCAGAGATATAAAGATATTTGCAAAAACGCTTATAACTTTTGAAAACATTGTCCAAATTTTGTTATTTTTGAATCCTTTCATTCCGTGGATTATGATGATTCTGACGATATCTCATTTATCATTTTCCATTAATGTGCCTGTCCGCCATAATGAAGTAAATGAAAAACAGTTTTTTCACTGGTCCTCCTACAAATTTTGTCCAAAATCGGATCAGATGATCTTTGGACTGAGCCACACAGAAAGAACTGAACAGATTTTTGATATTCGCTACAGTTCCCGAGAAATACCTCTCCGAATTAGACCATGCCTGTGTTTGTTGACTTATGCAAGTTAGCTTAGCATGCTAATTGGTTAACATGCTAACAGGTTGCCATTCTTTTTAATGTGGCTGTTCAGCTATCAAGTTAACCATAAGCTACGTTTGCGTTAAGTTAGCTTTGCATGCTAATCTAGTTAACGTGCTATGGAATTTTTTTGTGAGCTCATTCTCGCACTGAAAACTCTCCTCAGCAACCTCTCCTTAGACGATTAAATACGACATTCAGAGTATTTATGTACAAATGTATTATTTTGAATTGATACTCAGCTTAACTTCTGAACTTCAGCATCTGTGTGAACACCCATCTTCCCAGTGGCACAACAAGATGGGTGACAGGCACTTGACCTAGAGATTCTCGTGTGGTGCAACTTTATGAAATTGTGTGTAATGTTGTCATTTTGATTAGTTTATTATCCAGATCAGCAGTGTACTAATCTGTATTCCTCTAGGATTAGAAATAAATGTTTTTATTTATGCTGTGTCCATTTTCATTTGAACTTCTGTTCATGCTTACCTACAATTCTGAACCGGATGTTTTCCATGTTCATTCAATTTCTGCTGTTTTTGCTCTTCCTGCTCTGCACAGCGCTACAGCCCCTTCAGAGGCTTGGCCCCGTATCGCTGCTTGCAGCTATATTTTTTAATGAAACTGGTTAACTTTTGGCAACTAGTGTCAACTTCCCCAGACTGTAAATCAGCATAAAAATCTGGGTTGTGTAGTGTGTATTCCAGCCTTTAGTGACCTATTTAAATCAGCAGAATTCCAAATGTTTGCAAGACATATGTGAGAATGCAGCACTGGGCAAGTGAGCCCTGTGATTGTGAGACATCAGCAAGAGAACAAAGGATGCTGGGAAACTACAGGGCTGCACACACAGTGGATAGAATCCTTCAAATGAACTGTGACTGTGAGATTTACATAAAAACCAATCACAAAAACCACTTAGCACAAAACAGGGTCCTCAAAGGCCATTTCATTCATTACCCACAGGCAGTGAATCACGATTGAGCCGAAAGGCCAAACATATTCAACCAGGTCTAGAGAAAATAGACCCTTCTGTAATTATGCAAAGAAAGTTCTAATCTGCTCTTTTCAAGGCAGAAGCCCACAAACAACATTTCTTTCCAAAACAAAGCCAGGCCACTTGGCAAATACTCATATTCCACCAAAGCAAAATGTAACATTTGAAAAAAAAAGAAAAAAGTCTTATAATAAACTGGAAGACTGCGGCCCTTTAAATGATCTTTTTATGGATTAAGAAACACAGAAAAAGCAACAGAATAAATAAAACTACAAGTACCAGAAGGAATACTGAAAAGATTAACTGCAATTATTTTATATGCAGTGAGTAAAATGTCTATTCAGTAACAAAAAAAACAAAAAACAAAAACAAAGCAAAAGAACTGATTTAGAAAAAGAAGTGAACAAGAGACTGAGTGAGAAAGTGAGAACATAACTATTTAATTAATCCCTTTGGAACAAGGGAGGAAAACAGGGGAAACTGAGTGAGATCTAAGTGATGACAGATATATGGGACAAGACAGTCGATGAAGAAGGGAAAAAGTGATTAATAGAACGATAGAGGATGGAAGAAAGTGTGGCGAAAGCATCAATTATGCACAAAAGAGGTCTAAGTGGACACACAGAATACTCACCCCTTCTGCATCAGCTCAAACACTGCGGAAAGACCATAGAGAAAGAGAGTCATTAAAGCAAAATGAGAGTGAAAAGATATTATTGATAAATTCATTATTCAGTGCACTTTATGAAATGAAATGTGATGTTCACAGTCCTCATATAGTATGTCATATCCTTAAATGACCCCGCTCTTTTTCACACATAAGTATGATGTGTGCTTTTATTCACACCATTGCACAGTGGTGTGAAGTCATTTAGGATTGTGTAGCAGTCCATCAGCACAAACACCTTATATTCACTGCTACAGTGTAAGTCAGAGCAGCCAACTACATTTGTCATACGTATGACACACTTATTCTACAGATTCTCCCTTCAGCCCTTCACTTCACACAGGCTGCACAGTTTGATCTGTTTGAAACACGCCACTGTCTACTTTTCATGAAAAAGTAAAGTTTTTTAATGGTAAACTTCATACTGACAAAAGTTTTGCAGCGACAAAGTGCACAGAGGTCATTCATTTTCAATGAGAGTTGGTGATCTGAGACGATATGAGTGACACTGATCTGACAAAAGTGAAGAGTTTCATTTTATGCAAAAGAGCAGTGATGTGATGAGACTAGCGATGGGAGTAAACAGCTGAATACTGCAACCAATGAACACATCTTTAGAAAAAAGAGTTAAGCATGCATGATGTGTAAATATAGGTTTAATGTTAATGATTAAAATACTAATAGAATAGCAAAAAGGTTGGGGTCAGTAAGATCTAGATATTTTTTTATATATTTAAGTTCTTATAATTTACTGAAAAAAATGCAATATTGCGAAAATTACTCAACTTAAAATAGAGTTTTTTTTAAATGTAATTTATTCTTGTGATGCAATGTTGAATTATCAGCAGCCATTACTCTAGTCTTCAGTGTCACGTGATCCTTCAGAAATCATTCTAAAACACTGATTTGGTGCTCAAGAAACATTATTATTATTATCAATGTTGAAAACAGCTGTGATACAACGGTGATAAAAAAATGTTCTCAGGATTCTTTGATTAATAAAAAAAGAACAGTATTTATTTGAAATAGAAATCTTTTGTAACAAAGGTTTGTACTGTCACTTTTGACCAGTTTTAATGTGCATTGACCCTAAACCTTTGTAAACTGTAGTGTAATTAGTTGAACAACACAATGGGTCTAATGTATATTTCAGACTGAGCATGCACAGCTTTGACACAATCACAACTGGTCTAGCATTAGCTACTGTGAAAACGCCATCATTTGCTGAATCTTTGACACATAGGTGGCATTTTACCACTAAAATTATACTTAAAAAAAAGAACATACCCATGTGAAGGTTGTCCTCCGCTGGATCATCCAGCACCTGAAATAGAAACTTTATTAAAAACACCACCTGCTTCAGGCACTGTATGATATTCTGTCCAGGTTTCTACGTCTAGGAAACTCTCTAACACCCATTAGTAGGTCCAGAGCAAATCTGACTTGAGTTTATCTTTTTTTACATTTATTTTCTTCACTGATTTTATTGGGAAAATCTGTGGAATTATTAAAAATGCTCAAATGTGTTATATATATATATATATAACACAACTGTTATTAATAACTGAAATTCGCCCAAGTTCAGCAGACACAGATTCAGTGTGAGGCCCTGTCCACACGAACGCGGTTAAACCGCAGCTTTTTCTACACAGTTAGGCCACACCAGGTCACCGAAACCGAACATTTTTGAAAATGCCTGCCAGGGTGAAGTTTTTCAAAAACTCCGGTTGCAGTGTTATCTTGTAGAAAGCGAAACCGGAGGTTTTGGCTTGTGACGTCGGCGCCTGCGCTGTTATATCCGCCTACTGGATACTTTTTCAGGCTTCTGATTGGCCAAAATGGCTTTATGGTTGAGATTATATCGCCACCTGTTGTTTTGGCATGCTCTTGACAGTGCTTCATGGCATGTGTTTGCGTTTTCATGTGGACGGAGATTTTTTTTAAAAAAACGGAAGATGGAAAAAAAACTGAGTTACCCATGAATACCGCCATATGGGATCAACATCAAAAAATTAAGGGCATCTTACAGCAGCAAAACATTTACCCAGAGGAGCTTTGTAGGGAAATGCTTAACAACTCAAGTATTAGGCAGAGCAAAACCTAAGACTGCAACAATACATATGAGAGACAAACATTTTCAAAAGACATGTTGGTATTTCCTTAGCTTGCCATCAGCTATAAGGCTGTGTGTGCCAAATCTAATTGTGATGGCGAAAAAAAAAATTAAAAAAAATTAAATGCTGAAGGCGTAATCAACTCACACCACTTGCTTGTTGGAAAAAATTTGTTTGTTTTCCTGGCAGCTAATAGGAAAAAAAAGTAACACTTAATTTAAAATAAATAAATAAACAGCTGGCACAGCGCTGCTACATTTAGTTTTACACTGCGGAAGAGATTTTATATGCATCAAGTGCTTCATCCTTCACTGCCAGCAGAGCACCATTTCTGTGTTGCTCCTAATGGCCACACACTCCTGCATTAAGACTATACTTGGGCCGGCAGTAGGTGATTGGAGTGTAGGTGGTTCCTCTGCCTCACTTTCTACGTTTTCTTTAAACATTTTTCATGCTCTGATTCAATTTCTATCTCACATGCACTCTCTCACCCCTCTTTTCTAATTTTGCTGAAGTGCATGGGTGCTGCTGTGATTGAAGAGCACTCAGACGGAACCACAGGGGGAGAGAAGGAAAGGCCTTCAGCATCCCTCCATTCTACCTTCCTTTTCTTCATCCTGAGATCGATCGCACTCCTCTCCACATCCCATTCTCAGGAGCATTAAGCGTGTCTCTGTTCAACAGATTTACTCCTAGCTGATTTTCAATGTTGCTATTATTTTGTCCCCTCTTTGGCACAAATTACATAATGACACATGACTAGTCCAAAATATAGCTTGGTTATTGAGCTGTTAGTGCAGTTGAGTTCAATTCCTTCCAAATTTCATCTCTCTGTGTTTTTGTTATTTTATTATTAACTATTTCATTTTTTTTTATCACACCTGGCTTTTCCTGAGACCCAGTGTCTTTACAAATAACTACAGCAGAAAATATGATGTAAACAACATTTAATTATGGGTAAACAAATAATAACACATGTAGAAGGAAGGCTTTTCTGAAGCAAATAAGTTAGTTTGTTCATTTGTTTGTTTATTCTGATGGATATTCAAAAGGGAAGTTTGTTTGTTCATTTATTAATTGAGAAGAAAGTTTATTCAGTATGAAGGAAGAAAGGGATTCTGCGTTTGTTCGTGGTAAAGAATGGAAGAAAGGAAGGATGGAAGTTTTAAAGCACGTTTCTTCAGAAGGAAATAAGTTTGTTGAGAAGAAAGGAAGCTGTTTCATTAAGAAAGAATCAAGAAAAGAAAGTAAGTTTGCATTGAAGCTTGCATGGAAGGAAGAAAGGAAAGAAGGAAGGACATTCAAAGGAAAAAACGTTTATGTAATAAGAAGTTAGTTCGGAAGGAAGAAAAGAACATTTAGAAGAAAAGAACAGAAGTTTGTTTATTATTATTTTCACTATTATTTAGCAGAAGTTCATTAACAGTGGATTACATGAATGAATGAATATGGCCACAATCCTTACCTCAACCAGTTTAACTATGTTGAGGTGGTCCAGTTTTTTCAGGATAGCTATCTCCTGGTAAACTCTCTCCAGAGGACCAAGCACCTTGGGCTGCTCCCCCTGGGCTGCTTTAGGACCTCGGGGAGGAGGGCGGCCTGCAAAGTGAAAGAAAAAAAGCAACTAAGAATGCTGGTTCATTTAAATATGGAATTCTTCAGCTGGTTTAGAGGACTGCCTCAACATCTGCCTCACAGGACAACATCTGCTGTGCATAACATCTGCATACATCTTGTTTCAAATGATATCTTAATTTAAATGCCATACATACGGGGAAAACCGTACTGTTTCATCAGCTTCTTCTTAGACGCCACTTTCATTGCCTACAAAACAAGTAAGATACAGATGAAAAGAGTCAATCAGACAATCTTGCCAACACTAAGCTCTGAACTACAGTATTCTACACAGAGGTGATCTCAAACACATATTTCCATCGAGTCTAGTGGGTGACAATCAACTGACTTTTTTCCATTTGCATACTAATCAAACAAAGCTTTCACAGGGTTCAATCAACTGTGGCCCTCTCGTTCGCTTCTGGCCTTGATGGGGCACTCGAGATTCCTCTCACAGCAGTGCTCCTGCGTAGGTGATTGCTAAAGTGAATGCGGAAATTTGGTCACAAACAGTGAGACACACTATAAGAAGCAAGCAGACCAAAGTGCTTGTGGTTTGTAAATCAACTTGGGCTTTTCTAAAGAAAAGAAACAAATAGGTTGTGCACGTTCAACCGCTGATGCTTGGAAGTAATCTTTGTATCTGATCTTTGTAAGCAATTAAAATCTTAATCAAATCAATTGCTTTTGGCACACAGAACTGGGCTTTTACAATCTATACTTCATGGGAAACACATATTGAGTCATCTGTTTCTTTTTACAATGGAAGATGTCCATTATTGAAGAATTGTGCACCTGTGTCTTTTCTCCTCGGACGAAAGGCACAGAGATGTACACGGTGCTCAAATAGAAAATATGGAGACTTATGTAAACGTGGTAAGTGCTCTCTCAATCTCTGCCACTCTGCTCATTACAGTCAGAAAATGGCAATACAACAGGCTGCCAGTTTCTAACACCTGTGGAAAACATGAGGTTTCATAATGAGTGAGTTATGGACAATTTCAAAATTCATCTGAAAGTTGATTCATCAAAGTTCTTCATGACACAGTTTCACATACTGTCATGGAAAGGATCCAAAGTTTAGCTGAAGCACTTGTTGAAACCTTGTGGTCTTTGTCCTTCATTTTTCATGCTATAAAATCCAATATCTCAGAATAATAAATGTTCGAAACATACAGCTACAATAAAAATGGCCGTTCATCTTAAAAATGAAAGTACGCAACTTTAGACGTGAATCCATAAGTTAGCAAAAAGAAAGAGTGCTTGTCTCCTCCCTCTCAAGGACAGCTGGGTGAGGTTGCGTCTGTTGTGCTGACGAGTTTAAATAACTCATTTCATCATAGAGGAAACCATGAATGGTTTATGAACATGTTAGAGGTGAGCACGATGAAAGAAAATTGCTATTTAGAATGCAGCAGGGACTGAAAGATCTGAAGCATCAGAATGTAAACGACTGGGAAATGATGGGATGAATCAGCAAGTAAGCAATGCATAAATACAGTTTGCTGTGGGAGGTGATGGATCTATATTTACTTTAAACTATGAAAAATACAGTGGGGTCAATAAGTGAAAATGCCTCTATTTTGAAATATTAACTAATACTTGAAGAATGATTTTATATATAGATATATATATATATATATAGCTTTTACTCGTATTTTCTGTTGTTCCCTTTTGCTAATGCTTAAGGATTACACCGGATTGATAAAAAATACAGTCAACACAGTAATATTGTGAAATGTTATCATAATAAAAGAATTGCTTTTTATTTGAATATGTTTTAAAACGTAATTTATTCTTGTAATGCGAAGCTGAATTTTCAGCATCATAACTTCATTCTTCAATGTCACATGCTCTTTAGAAATATTCTAGTTGATGATGAGGAGAGCAAGGAACATTTCTAGAAATATAACATTACTATCAGTGTCATTATATTATAAATTACATTGTAATTAACCATATTAACCATACATTGTAATGTACCATAAATAAAACAATCAAGACAATAAGAAAAAGATATTTATATTAGTTTATAATATTATTCAAAGGTTTGTTTTCTACAGCAAAACCCATATTGCTTTCATAAATTGAGTTTGAATGACAAGAAAATATCAAAATGAATGGTTTCTGAAAATCATATTTCAACTACGGTGGAAAAAGAGTGAAAGAAAATGGTCAGATGTTGCAAAGAGGAGAACGATTACAGAAAAATGAAGAACAAGACATAATTTCAGGATTCATTCTACCTGTAAAGTAAAAAAGAGATACTGTAGGTTTGTGAGGCCAGTGGAGTGTAAAGGCCAGAGACGGGGCAGCCTCACTCTACTCTGCCTTTATGAAGGGATTTGATCTCTGTCCTCTATTTAACCTTGCTATTAAATATCCACACAGCATGAATTAATGAATGCAGATAGGAACTGGGAGCTATATTTTGCTTTCAGACACACTGTCTGTTATGACAGATGATTATGAGGAGGAGAGGAAAATATTCAAATGTGATCAGGAGACCTGCAAAAAGACGAAATACAAACAAGGGAGAAAAATAGCATTATTAGGTACACCTAATACCAAATAAAATGCCCTTTATATACTGATAAATGACGTCATGTTGTATTTTGATCCTACTATGTGAATTCTTCAGAAAAACCAAGAATTTTTCCCCCCCCACTGTTGAGCCATCCAGTTTACAGCTCATATATATAGTCCATCAGAAGAGGATCCGGGAACAGTCTTCTGCTGTTGAAAGTCCATTCTCTTCAAGGTTATGATTTTAGCTGTGCCTTTCTCATGTTGTGAGAAGTGCTAGTTTGAGTGTTTGTGGCCTTTTTCTCAGCATGAAGGAGTCTGACCAATCTCATCTAACCTCTCTCATTTATAAAGTGTTTTCATCCAGTGAATAGGCTCTCAATAGATGTGATTTTCTTTAGCACTACTCGTACATTCTGGAGATAGCAGTGCACACAAGAGTCTGTCCATCCGACATATCAGAGACTCTGAAAGCACCCTGTCTAGCACCAACAACATGTCAATCAAAGTCTTTTACACCGTGTGTCCCTTATTTAGCATCTAAACTTTTTGAGTATATTTACATCCTTTACACACATTCCATATAGTCTCTCCATTAAAGGAATAGTTCACTCAAAAATGAAAATGTTGCTGAATATTTACTCACCCTCCGACCATCCAAGATGTAGAAGAGTTTGTTTCTTCACTGGAACAGATTTGGAGAAATTTATCATTGCATCCCTTGCTCACCAATGGATCCTCTGTGGTGAATGGGTGCCATCAGAATGAGACAAACAACTCATAATAACAATCCACAAGGAATCAAAGGACTCCAGTCCATTAATTAACATCTTGTGAAGTGAAAAGCTGTGAGTTTCATCATTAAGATGATTAAAGGGGTCATATGATGCGATTTCAAGTTTTCCTTTCTCTTTGGAGTGTTACAAGCTGATTGTGCATAGATAAGATCCCTGAAGTTGCAAAAGACTAAAGTCTCAAAACCAAAGAGATATTCTTTATCAAAGTTAAGAATCTGCCACGCCCCCCTAAAACGGCTCGTTCAAACAAGCACCCACATATCTAGGTCACTATGTGGGAATATTTGCATAATGCCGCCCAAATGTTCACGCAAAGAAAGAAGGCGTGGTTTCAGTAACCGCAGTTAGTGTTGAAGCAGCATGTCAGGGAGACGCTGTGTTTTTCAGTGTGAAAGCAAAAGCACTTTATTGGCCTTCCGAAAGTAGATGCATTTAAAAATCTTTAAGATCACTTACAACAGAACACCAATGCATTTTATGGACGACCGTTTCTGAACCTAGGAGAGAGGGTCAATTCGACTTTGCTATGACAATCTGGCGCTTCGGAATCAGCTACAGTTTTGTTATTAGTTCAAGTATTTGCCATTGACTGTTCAAATGCAGAGTTTGCGTGTGTGTGTGATTGTGTGTGTTTGTGTGTGTGTTTGAGAGAGAGAGAGCGAGAGAGAGAGTGCGAGAGAGCCAGAGAGAGAGAGAGCGAGACAGCGTCACATCACAGTGGAGTCAGCTGTCTTAACCGCTGCTTGTGCACTGCATCATTACTGTGTCTGTTCCCTTTCGGGCTTGAACTGATGATAAAACTAACAACATTATTAACTGTCATGATATTTACTTTGAAAGCTGAAGCTCGCGACGCGTGCTTGTGGTGTTCGGCCAATCACAATGCACTGGGTCAGCTGGCCAATCAGAGCAGACTGCGCTTTTCGGAAGGAGGAACTTTGTAGAAAACGAAGCGTTTGAGAGGCGGGGCATAGAGGACCTACAATAATGTACGGTATTTGAAAAATAATGTGCTTTTTGAATATTAAAGCATGTCAACATATTCTGTTACACCAAATACACAAAATAATGATCTTTAGAAAAGCATCATATGACCCCTTTAATACAAGTGATGTAATGCTAAATTTCTCAATCTGTTCTGATGAAGAAAAAAACCCATCTTGGAAGGCCTGCGCGTGAGTACATTTTCAGCAAAATTTCACTTTTGGGTGAACTATTCCTTTAATATGAGCTTATAAAAAATACAAAATCAAAATACAATTAAAAAATGCTGAGTAAAGTACTTTTATGTCACACTGCAAGACATTTCAAGGTATTTAGCTATTCTGACACATTGTTTCCAACTGTTATGCTCCCATATGCCACCTCCATACACACAGATAAACACAGCTTTAACTTATTTTATGCTCATTAATGCTGAAAATCTCACTTTCTGTCATGTACCTCTTCTTGAAAAGCTTGAAAAATATCTTATTTACTTCCTGTGGGGACCTGATTAGCACATTTGGAAACTAATAATTCCTACTGTAGGGCTAGGTGACAAAATATAACTTATATAATAATATATAGTATTTACAGTTTATTCATGTCCATATTGTTTATTTTGATGTTTCTGCATTTCAATTCACAATGAGGATCACACAGCAGAACAATTTCCATGTTTTGCGTACAAAAATGCTAAAAAAACATTAAATGTAAACTTGAACAGAACCTTTTATGCTTGTGTTCATTGCGGTCCAACTAATGTATAAAGAATAAGAGAAAAATTATGAAATAAGGCATTTTTCTCTGAGGACAGTAAAATGACATCTTCCTGTATGTCTATTTATGTGTATGTGTGTTTGCTCAGTTGTGTACATATTGTGATCAACGGTGATGGTGTTTGGGGGCAGATATAAACAGCTCCAAATGAAATGAATGACTGCTGCACAGTCCTGCCATTTCTGTTATATCACAACCCTTCCCCATCTGCTCTCATTTTTATAACCGTTCAGTCTATCCTGCCTCTCCTCCATCATCCTCTCTGTCAAGCCGCTTTTCTCTTCCAATCTCTTTTGCCTAGTATATTGTTTTTTAGCTTTACTTTACATTTTCACTTTCCACAATATGCACTTCATAACTGTTTTTAAAGCTTAACTGTGTCATTTTTGCACAACTATAGCATCACCAAATTCAGTCAGTAGTTAGGATGATGCAACAAGGACCAGTTATTTTAAAATATACTTACGTAATATTTGTCATCATCCTCGTTGTACGCCAACTTGACAACACCATATGAGCCCTTTAAGACAGAAGAAATGGATAGAGGAAAAAAGAAAAACAAAATACACAGAGTGAGATGAGTCAAATTATGAGACTGTGTTATGGGTCAGTAAGGGTCAGTGTCTGAATGCCTGAATGACTGCTTTGAAACACAACATGGCCATTAGATTTTTCTGATGTCTATATGCATGTCGACTATCAAAATAACGCAATCTAAGTATGATGTAGGTGGTCTTACCTTCCCAATCTCACTCTTTAACTTGTACTGGTTAAGCTGGGTGCAATCCTGAGATTATGAAAAAGGAAGAAAGAAAGAGAGAGAAGAACAGAGACAGAGAGAGAATGGAATCAATCCCAGCTGCACACAAAAAGGACAGCTAGTGTGTAATATTAATATATTACACACTAGCTGGAACATGTAAGCCAGTTACAGGAGGAAATAACAAATCTCTGTATTTGTTTCATAACCTATTCTACTTGGAAATGATTTAAAAATAATTTTGTGCCCTGGTTGACTATGAAGGCAAATACCACAGTCTCAGTTTCCCATAGCCTAACATTTTACTATTGGCAGAAAGACTGATCCAATGAAAAGGCATTTTAATATTGGTTTTTATTAAAGAACTTTCAATCATCTTTTATTAATTGATATTAAGGTCATTTGACATAATTTAATTCATTAAATATGTAAAATATTTTAAACAATTTTATTCAGCAATAAAATCAAGCCTTACATTTTCATGTAAGTATTTTGAATTTGGGAACAAATGGAGTAAATTCATGAAAAGTCAAATAAAAACATTTTCAGTTTTTCTGGATTTCATCATTGACTTCTGTTTTTAATAAGCCATAATTTTATTGTGCCCATGAGATGATGCCATGTCTGTATCAACTGCTGCAATGAATGTATTTTCTAAGTCTGAAGATTTATCCAGAGCTAAGACATTTGCATAAATCCATCTGATTGGTTAAGGTACCTTTAGGCGATCAGCCTAGAGTAATCAATTTCTGAAGTAACAGCATTATCTCCAACATTCATGAAATTATGACAGAACTTCTCCAAAACCATGGTCAGTACAAGACCACATTATTAAAGAAGAAAATGCATCTTAAAAAAAAAGAAAGATCTGTGAATCAGCTGGCAAGTGCAAAAAGACTCATATGTATCCAAATTGGCAAAGCAATAACTATATCTGGATCAGCAACCTCGGAGTACTGCAAACTTTTCTCTGCAGCAGGGAACATTACTACTGCAAACAATTCTGCCCTAATGGACTCTTTTCACAAGACTGTGAATGTTCTTTGAATGTTCATCAGCATCATAAATTTGTACATTTACAACACTATTCTTTGTATTATATCCCCTTTGCATCAAATTACAAAAAAACAGTTAACACTAATGCAGCGTCTATGGGAGGGACGGTAAATTTGACATCGTTCTCTCTTCTGACAGTCATTATAAATTTGTTTTCCTTTTATTGAAAGTCACGAAAACACTATTGTGGAGTTTTTCTTTTGCTATTTGAGCAATGAATGCAAAAAATATATTTGTGGTACTCGCCCATTCACTGCTCTTCAACTTAACCCAACTATGACGACTTCCGCTGCTGAGAAACCCGGAAATGTGAAAAGGGTCCATAACAGAAATGCGACAATCCTAGCTTTCTAGTAGCTGGAATGCACTGTAAATCTTGTAGCAGGTACCACATCCAAGATCCCCCTATCCCATTAATAAAGAAATAAAAAGAACCTTTAATGTTTAACTTTAAAAGCCTTACTTTGAATCGCATTGGGACAAACAGGTTGAATTTGAAAATGAAAACAATCAAAACTGCCAGGCTTGTTCTTTAGATTCATTATGTGTTGTGCTTAACTGAAAAAATGTGGTTTTAAAACTGAGGTATATAACAAAAGATGGATTACATGGCAGTTACATCCTGCTCAACTCATTCTCAGACTTGCACACAGATTAAAAAAGATTCGGCGAGTAAACACCGAAGAAAGACTATAGTGGTTAACGAGCAAAATCAAGAGGAAATTAAGAGAGGAAGACTCACTGGAGGAGATTCTCGCTCTGAGAATGCAACTGACAGATGGGAAGGGATACATATACACAAATTTCTTATTTACAGTACCGTTTGACGTTGTTTTAGTTATTTTACATATAATGGTGAAATAGAAGAACAAAAAATAAAACTAAGATGGAGGGGCTAGAGAGAGAAAGATATCGGATGGCAGAAGAATGCGACACTGGCTCTCTTGGCTGAGTCCAGACTATCTACTGGCACAAGCTCAGTGAGCCTGCAATATGCAGTAAACCCCACCTGCACTCACACTCATAAGCACCCTCACACGGCACACGCACAACAACAGACGACACGCCGGCACACACACACGATGTCAAAACTTACCAAAACATAGACTTAAAAATGATCTACAGTGGGGCAAAAAAGTATTTAGTCAGCCACCAATTGTTCAATTTCTCCCACTTAAAAAGATGAGAAAGACCTGTAATTTTCATCATAGGTATAACCTCAACTATGAGAGACAAAATGATAATAAAAAATCCAGAAAATAACATTGTATGATTTTTAAATAATTAATTTCTATTTTATTGCATGAAATAAGTATTTGGTCACCTACCAACAAGCAAGATTTCTGGCTCTCACAGACCTGTACTTCTTCTTTAAGAGGCTCCTCTGTAATCCACTCGTTACCTGTATTAATGGCAACTGTTTGAACTCGTTATCAGTATAAAAAAAACACCTGTCCACAACCTCAAACAGTCAAACTCCAAACTCCACCATGGCCAAGACAAAAGAGCTGTAAAAGGACACCAGAAACAAAACTGTAGACCTGCACCAGACTGGGAAGACTGAATCTGCAACAGGTAAGCAGCTTGGTGTGAAGAAATAAACTGTGGGAGCAATTATTAGAAAATAAAAGACATACAAGACCACTGATAATCTCCCTCAATCTGGAGCTCCACGCAAGATCTCACACCGTGGGGTCAAAATAATCACAAGAACTGTGAGCAAAAATCACAGAACCACACAGGGGGACCTAGTGAAAGACCTGCAGAGAGCTGGGACCAAAGTAAAAAAGGCTACCATCAGTAACACACTGCAACGCCAGGGACTCAAATCCTGCAGTGCAGACGTGTCCCCCTGCTTAAGCCAGTAAATGTCCAGGCCCGTCTGAAGTTTGCTATAGAGCATTTGGATGATCCAGAAGAGGTTTGGGAGAATGTCATATGGTCAGATGACACCAAAATAGAACTTTTTGGTAAAAACCCAACTTGTCGTGTTTGGAGGAGAAAGAAAGCTGAGTTGCATCCAAAGAACACCATACCTATTGTGAAGCATGGGGGTGGAAACATCATGCTTTTGGGGTTTTTTTTTCTGCAAAGGGACCAGGACGACCGATCCGTGTAAACGAAAGAATGAATGGGGCCGTGTATCGTGAGTTTTTGAGTGAAAACCTCCTTCCATCAGCAAGGGCATTGAAGATGAAACGTGGCTGGATCTTTCAGCATGACAATGATCCCAAACACAGATACCGCCCGGGCAACGAGTAGTGGCTTCGTAAGAGCCACTTCCTCACAGGTCCTGGAGTGGTGAGCCAGTCTCCAATCTCACCCCATAGAAAAGGATCTTTGGAGGGCGTTTGCAAAATCCGATAATGCTTGTCCAAAAGCGGCATGCGTGGAGGCAGCCCCAAAACCTTCCTGCTCTAGGCGGGGTTATCAAAGTGCGATGGTGAGGAATGGGGGGGGGCCAATGGTAATACCTGCTTCGGGAAACGTAAAATGTTGTGGTGTCTCAAATATCCCCTTTATGACTCACCTTACTAGGTACTACGTTATTAGATACCCCTCTGTCATTGCCAGCAAAGGGTATTTAACAAAGTATTGAGATAAAATTTTGTTATTGACCAAATACTTATTTTCCACCATAATTTGCAAATAAATTCTTAAAAATCCTACAATGGATTTTCTGGATTTTTTTTTCTCATTTTGTCTCTCTTATTTGAGGTATACCTATGATGAAAATTAAAAGCCTCTCGCATCTCTTTTAAGTGTGGGAGACTGCACAATTGGTGGCTGACCTAATACGTTTTTCCCCCACTGTAGATGGACTAGAAATAGCTAGTTTAGACAGAACCTTAAATTTGTTCAGAAGTCAAAATCAAATCTGTCTTAATCTGTGTTAGTGAGCACTTCTCTTTTGCTGAGATAATCCATCCACCTCACATGTGTGGGATATCAAGATGCTGATTAGACAGCAGGATTATTGCACAGGTGTGCCTTAGGCTGGCCACAATAAAAGACCACTCTAAAATGTGCTTTTTTATCACACAGCACAATGCCACAGATGTTTTGAGGGAGCGTGCAATTGGCATAAGGACTGCAGGAATGTCCACCAGAGCTGTTGCCCGGTGAATTGAATGTTCATTTCTCTACCATAAGCCGTCGCCAAAGGCATTTCAGAGAATTTGGCAAAACATCCAACCGGCCTCACAACAGCAGACCACTTGTAACCACACCAGCCAACAAAAAATTATACAACGCTAACACACATAAAACAAAACACAGACAACATCAAAATAAAATCAAAAAACTACAACCACAGATCAAAAAATCTGGATACACAACCACCAAATCAACACCCGCCAAGACAGCAATGCTGCAAATCGGTTCAAATAACAAAGACACCAAAGAAATTTCCGCACCAACTGTCAGAAACCGTCTCAGAGGAAGCTCATCTGAAGGGCTCGTGCCGTCTCATCGTAAATAGTGGCTGATACACAGCAATAGCCTAAGCTGACTCATCGTAACCGACTTGAGTGGGCAAATGCTCACATTCGATGGCGTCTGTCACTTTGAAGAGTTACTAGAATATAATAATTTATTTTGCATTTATTATAGCGCTTTTTCTAGGCACTCAAGCGCCTTTAACATTGTCAGGTGTATTCCTCATCCACCACCAGTGTTTTCTTCACGGATGAATCCCGGTTTTCACTGTACAGGGAAGATGGCAGACAGCGTGTATGGCATCGCGTGGGTGAGCGGTTTGTCAACGTTGTGGATCGAGTGGCCCTTGGTGGCGGTGGGGTTATGGTATGGGTAGGTGTATGTTATGGACAACGAACACGGGTGTATTTTATTGATGGCATTTTGAATCACCGTGACGAGATCCTGAGGCCCATTGTTGTGCAATTCATCCACGACCATCACCTCATGTTGCAGAATGAAAATGCACGGCCCCATGTTGCAAGGATCTGTACACAATTCCTGGAAGCTGAAAACATCCCAGTTCTTGCATGGCCAGCATACTCACTGGACATGTCACCCATTGAGCATGTTTGGGATGCTCTGGATTGGCGTATACGACAGCGTTTTCCAGTTCCTGCCAATATCCAGCAACTCGCACAGCCATTGAAGAGGAGTGGACCAACATTCCACAGGCCACAATCAACAACCTGATCAACTCTATGCGAAGGAGATGTGTTGTACTGCATGAGGCAAATGGTGGTAACACCAGATACTGACTGTTTTTTTGGAACCCCCCGGACCCCCCCAATACAGTAAAACTGCACATTTTAGAGTGGCCTTTTATTGTGGCCAGCCTAAGGAACACCTGTGCAATAATCATGCTGTCTAATCAGGATCTTGATATGCCACACCTGTGAGGTGGATGGATTATCTCGGCAAAGGAGAAGTGCTCACTAACACAGATTTAGACAGATTTGTGAACAATATTTGAGAGAAATTGGCCTTTTGTGGTCATAGAAAAAGTCTTAGATCTTTGAGTTCATGAAAAATGGGGGAAAAACAAAAGCATTGCGTTTATAATTTTGTTCAGTGTATAATTAAATATATAATATCAGCTGATAATATCTATCCATTTTTTTTATCTCTAATATTGACCAGTAACCAATCTGGAACCAATATACTACTGTACATTCCTAATTAAAATGAATATTATTCACATTATTCATCATGTTATTCATTCATATCATTCATCAATTATTCATATTGTCATGGCTTAGACAGTAAAGAACAATAGAGCCTTTACTTGAAGCTAATTACATAAATATTTCATAGTAGTCTACACTTTCCTATCCATAAATGTTTCATAATCGTTTGTCTCACAGGCTCTACAAAATCATTTTGAACCATATTTACTTTCACATCAATTCAATGAAGAAGAGAGCAGAAATATCTACACATTGCCCCATAATGAGGTCTAGTGACATGTTTTATTTTGCAGGATGCTTAGTTTCTTCTCTATGTTGTGAGGATAACTTGTGGGCTCTGAGGAAAAATCAGCCGCAACTTTAAAACAGATATGCCTAAAAACTGAATTGCTTTTCCTGTCCATGGACAACAGCAAGTTTTCTAGGCTGGTAATGTTATTGTGTAGCTCCTACCATCAGGTAACGCTTCAATGAGATTTCACAGTTATAAACTACAGGGCACATGTCACTCTACATATGAAGGTCTCACAGAGTCAGATCACATCTGAGCCCTGTCACAACAAATAAACGCCACGTCTACTTCCTGTGAACGCAGAGGAATGCCTCCTAGGGCAATGAGAACTGAAGGATTGCAAAAAGGGAAGACGAATGAAAGAGGAAAAGAGAGGGGAGAACACGAAGAGAGGAAGTTTGAAAGAAAGCGAGCTGAAGTTTTCACAGAGGGAAATAAAATGTTTATGCGTGACAGTGGAGGATTAGCACACAGGCTCAATTTTCACTTTGGTGCTCTTCCAGGTTGGCCCTTTTTTCTTTTAAAACCCGGATTAGACTGGATAATCTTGGGTTTAAGTAAGATACAACCAAATTGTGCATTGAAATGTTGTACTACAATAACATCTGGGATCACATGTGTTTATGGGTAATGCTAGAGGTACAGTGGGCACAAAGTATTTTATAGAAAGGGCAAGAGTTTATTATGGGCAAAGGTGAGTGAAGGGAAAAAGTACACTAGAACAAAACTGAAAAGGGCAAAAGGAAAAAAGAAACAGAGACAGAGAAAGAGCAAAAGCACAGAGAGTGTAGGCAAAAGCGAGGGAGGAAGAGAAACATCCAGTGATGTGAAATCTGACAGTCAATTACTTTGACTACTCCATGTTCCTTAACCAAAACAGCCTCACATTACTGCTCACACTTCAGCTGGAGTGCCAAGGCAGAGAGGAGTGTGTGCATGACAGCTGTCTGAAGTGTGAGGGAAAAAAACGATAGTCCTGCATTACCGTAGTCTGTGGGGTATTTTGAGCTGAAACTTCACAGACACATTCTGGGAACACCCAAGACCAATATTACATCTTGTAAAAGGGGCATAATAGGTGCCCTTTAAATTGTAATAATATTTCACAGTATTACTGTTTTTACTGTATTTTTGATCAAAGTAATTCAGACATGCTGAGTATTAGAGACTTCTTTCAAAAACACTTCGTACAGACAACAACTTTTTGAACGGTAGTGTACAATTCATCTTTTATCGCTTATAATGATTTCTACATGAAAATGTTCCTACACAGGTTTTTTTATGTACAAATATGACCATAGTTAGCGAATGAGATGCAATGCAATATTTCCTCAAGATGCTGCATCCAATGAATGAAACAATACATTAAAACTAATGAAACCCAACATTATAAAGAATAATTTTCCCTGCAGAACAACAACAGTAAATCAATGTAAAGCTCTTCTCCACAGCTCTTTCCACCAGTGATAACCATCTCACAGGCACTAACGTAAATCATGGCAGAACATGTGAGAATGTGGGAAAGATACGCTGCGCTCCTCTAATCTCCGCTTTATGAGGCTTCCTTTAACTACCAGTGATCACATCAGAGCCTGCAGCCGTTTCTGCCACTAAAACAAACAGTATAGAGATATTAGAGAATAACAATAAGATCCTTAGAAAAGATTGAGGAATGTTTGATTTCTTCATATTTCATAAGAATATATGTGCTCAAGTGTCCATTACACACTTTTTATTTATAATAAAGATGTAAATAGAGTATGTTTGTGAAAAATAATGATTTATGATTCATTTCTTGCCATCATTCAGCTCTGATCTTGAATTTACCACTCTCAGACAAAAAGAACACTTCATAAGACGTTGATATTTGGTTAAATTTAGGCTGTGACGTTTCAATGTCAATTCAACGTCTAATTTGATGTCCAATACCGACGTCAGCTGACATTGATATTTTGTTGTTCTTAGGTTGTGTTGTAAAGTAACCAAAATCCAACATTAAGCCAACATTAAAAACGTTAAATTGATGTCAAATACTAACGTCAACACGATTTTCACTCTCAATCAAAATGCAACGCCTGTCCGACGTTAGGGTCCAACGTCAACCTGACATTATATTTACGTCCGGTGCCTGCTGGGGGGGGGCACAACCTAACACTTTTTTGACTTTGTCAGTTTGTGTAAATCCACATGGGGTTTAGAGAATATTCTTTCCACATTAATTTCACACTTGTCTAGTACAAATATTTGGTTTTGTTTCATAATTACAGTGTATACTTTTTTCTTTATTTACCCCAAAAGAATGTATGGAGATAGAAATGTTGCATCATTCCAAATAAATAGATTATGATCCACAAACAAATGTAAAGAGATTAACAAAAATTAAACATATTGACGAATAAATAGAATGAGATCTACAAATAAGTCTTTCAAATAAGTCCATGTAAGAGTTTCACAAACATGAAAAAATCATGAAAGTAATTATGAAGAAAGAAATTAATTAATGTTGTATTAAGGTATTTTTGCATGGAGGGATTTTTTACCATTAAAATATATTTATAGGAATGTCTTAAGGTAAAATTGGATATATTGTATGGTGTTTTTGGGCCTGCGTGCATATTATGATATCCATGATGAATATTGATGTTATACTGGGTGCAGGTTTGCACTAATCAATGTGGGACTGAGGAAGAGCTTTTGTCTCGAAAACGTTTTGCACTTTGCACTTTTTACAGCCTCTGATTAAGCTTTATAATAAAGATTTTTTTTGAGGAGGTTTTGCCCTGCATTTGACCGTGTGCGGATTGTTTTTTCTGCTAACTAGTAAAAACTGTACATTTTGTTATGCTAGCATGTGCGGAAATGTTTAAACCATGTGTGTTACAACTAACTCCAGGTTAGTTTGTGCCCCACACACCCCTGTATACTTTAGGTAACAATATGTACCTTTAAGGTACCAATATGGACCCTTTAGCTACAAAAGTGCATCGTTCAAAAAGGTACCGCCCAAGTTTTGTACCTTTATTTCTGAGAGTGTATAAGTGTTTTTAGGTGAACTCAGTGCTTGAAGGGGAAAAAAAGAAGTTCCAGTACTCAACCCATACATGCATCAATCCTGCAGAATCACAAACACTGACCAGTGCATAATCTAAACCACATTCAGCCGGGCATTCATTCTAAAACTATGAAGGTATTTTTGGTGCAAAACAACTGAGTGACCGTGACAGTGGAATTTGTAGTTGTAGAGAATAGCCACACATGTGTATCAGTAAATCTGAAGTCACAGACAAAAGTTGCAAACTTGTAGATATTTTTCTCTCTCCCACAAACACAACACAACAGTTACACGTTCTTGAATCCTTCACTGCAGGTGCACCAATCCTAGTCTACGAATCACAAATCAAAAAACTCGTACGCTCACAAGTTTTGCTACTATTGCTGCAGTGAATATGGTGCAAAACACATTCACACACCTGCATCAAAAATGTGAAGTCACAGACGAATTTTGTACATCCGCAAATCAGTTTGTGAATTCTTGCAATGAGATTTGCACGCTTGTAGAATGTTTTCTTACATATATATTTTTTTCTTGGATGCTTTTTCTAGCACAAACACAAGTGCACAACTACAACGGCGTGAATCTGCTGCTACGAGTCTCAAACACTGTTTTTCGCTTGCAAATGACAAGTTTCACGCTCTCTCCCTATCTGTGTGATAAATGGTGCAAAAAGTGATTTGTGCATCTGTAGAGCCAACGGCGCGCACTGTTCAGAGAGCAGAGAATTTCAGCCAATCAGAAGAGCTCATTTGGGCGCCTGAAACACGCCCCCTAGTTTTAGCCACAACCCCGAAAAATCGCGAGCTGCGAGCATCTTGACAGTGACAAGTATCAAAAAAGGTATGTGGCTATTTTTTCTTTCTGAAATCATTTGTTTATAGCTTAAATATAGCTACGTTGGTAAACAGTGTTTCTTAGTTAGGTTAGCAAATCTTATTTCACGAAAGGTAAGCTAACGTTAGCCTACCTGCACTGTTAAGTGTGCTATTCACTCGTCTCGTATTAAATTACACTGTCTCATATATAACGATTTATTCCTTGTATTCTTTTATGCTTTACCTTATAGAAAAATGATAGATCAGGGTGCATCTTCGCAGGTGAGTGAGTTAAAACCAAGGGTACCATGTTTTTTTTTCTTTGGTGAATAGTAATTTTATTGGGATAGCCTACTATAGAAACTAAAGGTAATTTACAGCAGGCAATCAATAGTAGGTAATTTGCCTAGTAATTATTACTCTCAGTGTTGGGTAGGATTACTAATTACTTTAGTTATCTCTGTTTTCATTCCTTTGAGAATCCTTGTTTTGTGTTTTGGCTCAATATCTACTACTATAGATATTTACCTACTATAGATTGCCTGCTGTAATTACCGTTGTTTGACCTTTAGTGTTCTATAAGGTAAAGAAGAACAGAATAAGGAATTATTTTTTTTTTTTTTTTTTTTTTTTTTTTTTTAATGTTATATTAGACAGTGTAAGTTAATACGAGACGATTGAATAGCAAACTTAACAGTACAGGTAGGCTAACGTTAGCTTACCTTTCGTGAAATAAGATTTGATAACCTAACTAAGAAACACTGTTTACAAACGTAGCTGTATTTAAGCTATAAAACAAATGATTCAGAAAGAAAAAATAGCCACGTAACTTTGATACTTGTCGCTGTCAAGATGCTCGCAGCTAGCGATTTTTCGGGGTTGTGGCTAAAAATAGGGGGCGTGTTTCAGGCGCCCAAAATGAGCTCTTCTGATTGGCTGAAATTCTCTGCTCTCTGAACAGTGCGCGCCGTTGCCTCTACAGATGCACAAATCACCATATTTCACACAGATATGTGGTTCAAAAGGGAGAGTGCGTGAAACTTGTCAATTGCAAGTGAAAAACAGGTTTGAGACTCGTAGCAGCAGATTCAAGCCGTTAGTTTTGCACTTGTGTTTGTGCTTGAAAAAGCATCCAAGAAAAATATATATATATGTAAGAAAACATTCTACAAACGTGCAAATCTCATTGCAAGAATTCACAAACTGATTTGCGGATGTACAAAATTAGTCTGTGACTTCACATTTTTGATGCAGGTGTGTGAATGTGTTTTGCACTATATTCACTGCAGCAATAGTAGCAAAACATGTGAGCCTAAGGGTTTCTTGATTTGTGATTCACTGAATATGATTTGTGCACTTGCAGTGAAGGATTCGAGAAGGTGTAACTGTTGTGTTGTGTTTTTTGGGAGAGAAAAAAAAAATCTACAAGTTTGCAAATTTTGTCTGTGACTTCAGATTTACTGATACACATTTGTGGCTATTCTCTACAACTACAAATTCCTCTGTCACGGTCACTCAGTTGTTTTGCACCCAAAATACCCAATAAAACACTCATGCTGTTAGACAAATACACACTGAAAATAATAATTTACTGCCATCTGGATGTGAGTCATATTCTCTCCGCCATCTCTGATGAAATCGTCTGTGTTTTCTCTGCATTAGCAGAATTTAGTTTTGAACTTATTACTTATTACTACTAATGCATTCCTTTACTGAGTCCTTGAACTTTCCAGAAGTTTACCAGTTTCAAATGACCTCCTGGGTAGTGTGCTTTATAGTGTCATTTCTAATCACCCAGACACTGATGCTTTGACTCAGTACCGGCAACATGTCAGAAGCGCTGGTACGCCAGTGGCGTTCCGCTCCACATAAGTGCGAATGATCGCATACCCAGGCAAATTTGGAGACTACGTTCACGGGATAATTCAGAACATGATATTGTCACGAATCCGGTCCACGAACTTTCCTATTCATTGACTCTCGCACTACACACTGTTGCACATCACCCCGGACTACATTTCCCATCATGCATTGCACTGATTGCACTCAGCACGAATTGCACACACCTGTTTACACTGATTGCACCCAGCTGTTTCATATCACTCCCTCACTATTTAACACTCACTCTGATCCCTTCCCTCTGCCGAGTATTGTTTCAGCATTTATCACTCTCCTAGAGATAGCTACCTTACGGAGCCATTAGCCATTAGCCATTAGCCATTAGCCATTAGCCTTAGCCTTAGCCCTAGTCATTTTGCCTTAGCCTTAGCCCTAGTCATTTTTCCTTAGCCTTAGCCTTAGCCCTAGTAATTAGCCTTAGCCCTAGTCATTAGCCTTAGCTTTAGCCCTAGTCATTTGCCTTAGCCTTCCCGGTTTCTGATCTTCGCCTGGTTCCCTGGATTCACCCCTTTTGTCTTGCCCCTTTTGATTCTGTCTGCCGATCGTCGACCTGCGCTAGCCCTGGGACTATTCTTGTGTCTTGCCCACCAAATACCTGTCTGCCACTGTTTGACCCTGCCTGCTTTATGACCACGTCTCTGTCTTCTCCAATAAAACGCTCTGCGAATGGATCCGCAAGTCTCACGTCTCGTCAGCCCCGTAACAATTATAAGTTGATCCTTTGTCATTTGAAATGTAACTTAAAGCTTGAAGAGTTAGGAATAAGTATGTACAATGATTTATTTGCCAAACGGCAGTGACTTTCTTTAAATCTACCAGTTGCTGTTGCTTCCGGGCGAGCGGATTCTCTACAGCTTTCTCGCCTCCGCTCTGTCGCTATGACTCGTCAGGATTATAGCACGTTCTCAGTGATTTGCTGGTCTGCGGCTGATTTCATGCGCGAGGTAAACTATCCGCAAAATGCTCGCCCGTTGCTGTCAGATCTCGATTGCCGAAAATCACATTGTGTTTGATGCAAAACCAACTCGACTTAATCAAAAGAAAAAAAACGCTGTAACTGTATATTTTTTGTTTTCTCAAGCAAAGCAAATTTTAAAAGTCCACTGAAAACATACCTTCTTACATTTTTGGTCAAAGGCAACGTATGTTGAAGATATACATTATTGTCAACGTTATTGCCTAAGCGGTAAATACAAATAAAATGTTTATAAAAACGTGGGCTATATAAAATTTTAATATCAACAAACATCATATTGTTCCCTTTGTTATGCGTATGCTCGTGTCGCTTACAGTTAAAGTCCTTCTCTGATTTTATTATTGTTTGCAAGGTTGCAACATTACTTTGCAATATTTTAAATACTTTTGGGTATTTTGCATGGTCTGTTATTGGAGTAGTGTCAACCGGGTGGGAGTTTTAACATCATAAATGATGTAACAACATAAGTGTTACATCGTGTACTAAGACCGACGGAAAAAGAAAAGTTCCGATTTTCTAGGCTGATATGGCTAGGAACTATACTCTCATTCCGGCGTAATAATCAAGAAACTTTGCTGCCATACCATGGGTGCAGCAGGCGCAATGATATTACGCAGCACCTGAAAATAGTGCCCAGCACACTCCCTGTGCAAGCAGGTGGTCACATTGTTTATGTTGGCGGAAGTTAGCCTATTTTCAGGCAACTTTTCAGATTATTACGCCGGAATGAGAGTATAGTTCCTAGCCATATCAAAAAATCACAACTTTTCATTTTCCGTCAGCCTTAGTACACGATGTACCTACAGAAGAGTCAAGTTTTAAATAGGAAAAATATCGAAACTCTTTGGTCATTTTTGAGTGAGATGCTAGTGGTCTAGTCAGATTCAATTATCTATGCTAAGCTGCAGCTAAAAGTGCTACCGCCAGACCCGGAGATCGGCTGAATGGATTCAAAAACGGTAAAACTCAACTGTTTAACTCTAGGGGAGTTGGAAAATGAGCCTATTTTCAAAAATAGTGACGTGTTCCTTTAAGTGGGTTAAAGGATTAGTTCATCTAGAAACAAAAATTTTGTCATCATTTACTTACCCTCATGTCATTCCAAACCCATATGACCATCTTTCTTCTGTGGAACAGCAAATGTAATTTTGACAACACACTAGTTGCCCTTATCCATGCAATTACAATGAATGCCAACTCAAGCTTTCCAGAAGAGGACAATAGCAGTCCGTATCACCATATACATCAAATAAGCTAGAATCACAATATCCAGATCTGTTTGTCTGACTTCACAAAAATCCGACTGATATGGTCAGGCTGGGCCTAAAGCAGTTTTATGACATTTTAAAAAATGACAAATAATTGCTTCAGTCTGACTGAAATTAAGCTTTAAAAATGCACTTATTAAGAACAACTTACTGACTCAACTGGATGAGTCTGATTTGTAAACAAATCATTAAGAATGAGCAAACCATATTAATCAATTAATTAAAAAAGTGTTCCATGGAAAAAGTCAAATGAGTTTAAAATGACACGAGGGTAAGTAAATAATGACAGACTTTTAGTAAGTAGAAGCATATCATTTAAGTACTCCAGTATGAATGTACGATTCAAATGACATCAATGATAAATGATAAATAGAGTCTTTCCCCTCAGCGCCTATCACCGGATGAGTGAGAGCAGACGAGAAGAACACGTCCAGCTGATGCTCCTCTCAAAGCAGAGAGTCTCTCACACTGCAGATACACTACAGAGAGAAGATGAGGAGGACCCCTGCCTTTCAATGTCTCAGCCCTCAGACAGGCTTGAGCCCCATTAACACACACAAACATATGGCCAGGAAGAAATGTGGGCGCACACACACACACAGCCAAACACACACAGATCATCTCTACAGTTCAGAACAAATATATTCATTTATAGGAGAAGGTTGTTAGGAGGGGGAGGGTGCTGAGGCTGTGTATGAATGAAAGAAGCCTTATTAAAGTTTGGCTGTATGGGTCGCCACATGATCTGGACACTAATCACAGGAAATGAGTTTTGCTTCAAACAACACACACTATAACACACACACACACACACACACACACCACACACACATACACACAAACACACAAACACACACCAAGCTCTTCATGCTATGTAAGAGAGGATTTCATACTATAAAATCAGTCAGAGGTGACCAGATGTCAGTAACTATTAAAAACTTGATACTGCAGATCAATCCAAAACTAATCAGTAGCGGTCGACTGATATATCACCAAGGCTTATATATCAGTCAACATTTGGCTTTTTTTTTTTTATTATCGGCATCTGCCAATTCCAGAAGATTTTAAAATTTTTCTCACCTGCGAGTCTGAGATGGACACTCGTTTGGACTCGATGGTCGGCTGTCTGGCTATGCGGGAATAGCGTTCAGCCGCGCTCCCAGAAGACACATACGTTTCTCTCTCTTGCAATGACATCTTCCTGCCTGACAGGTGTGGCCTCTTGGGCGGAGCTTTCTTAACACCTGTCCCATTCTTCACTACACTGGAGGAGGTATCGGACCTTAGTGACACCGCAGACATCTTATCAGTCATCTCAGTGGTCTGGAAGGAGTCTGGGTCAGGGCCCACCCCCATGCAACCAGGATCACTGCTCATCGCCATGACGATGGAGTAGGAGGAGCTTGGAGGCAGGGAGGAGGGTGTGTGGGGTTCTTCGCATTAAATGTTCCACCACCAATATCGGCTTGCAGTTACAGGAAGCTGTGGCTATATAGACAGATATAGAAAGGAAGGAAGAGACAAAGAGTTTGTTACGGAAATGTAATTTCGTTAAACTGTTACACAGATTTTGGTCTTTCCTCATTCAAGTAGACAAGTACTGAATGTTAACAAGATCTCTGCTGAGTGGACTGACGTCCCTTAAAGCGCTGGTTCTCATCAGGTGTCCAGGGGCCCACTGGAGCCTCAACCAACCTTCAAACAGGCCCCAGGATTACTTAAATTCATATATTACTATTAATTAAATTACTTAATTATTATTACATTAATTATAATATGAATTAAAACAATGAACATTTATTAAAATGCTTAAAACAAAGCATACATAAGATATAAACTGAAAAATCAAATGTCTTTTTTCCCATGACTATTGGTTTTATTCAAAAACATACATTCTTGAAGTCCTGGAATCACAAAATGAATTGTAGTCATTTAATTTACTCTAACCTATATCAACACTCCAAGGTTTTGTTACTAAATAGGACACCAGATGAAGGTATCTGATAGTGGATGATTGTGTCAGCAATAATGACAAGTGTTTTCTGTTATCAAATCTGTTTAGAAAGTAATTTTATACTTTGGTGGTTTTTAAAAATATATTTAGTTCTGCCATTTATTTATATTTTATTTTTTAATTATCTGTAAAATGTTATATAATTGTTAAATTAGATATATATTAAAATTTAGACAATTCTAATTATAAAAAAAAGCTTGAAGTGTTCGAACCACATACATGAAAGCTAAAAAGAAAAGATGGCAACATAGCTGGTTATATATATTCATCCAATCAAACTTCATTGCTCTCATTCCTCATCCTTCTTAAACAAGTAGAAAAATGAAAGGCTCTGGGTGAACATTATCAGTCCTCGACTTCATTTCGGACTCTAATGAGGGTCAGTTATGCCTTAATCATGTTCTCCATGGCATTCTTCTGACATTAAGTGTGTGGAGGGTGTGAATATTACTGGCAGCAAGGTGCCAATGAAGTCATCCATACATGACCAGCTAATTGAAAAAAAGTGTGTTTCTCAGGGAGCCCAATTTCCTCAGACGGGAGATAATTAGGAGCCACCACTGTGAACAAGAACTGCTTTGTACTCACTGAATTGTGTGTGTGTTTCTGTGTGCATCCCTCAGAGCCTTTAGACTCAAATAATCTATCTATCTGTCTTTCTGGGGTTTGTTTGTGGAAGAACGAGACAGTGAGAGAGTCTTTTCCTCTATCCATACACACAGGCTGTGCATGAGACGGCTGCCCGAGACCTATTGATTAACACACTGCAGTGAGTCAACCCCACTGCAACAGAGCTTTAGAAAGCGAACAAATCATTAGGAACATTACCGAACCCTGAACCCAAACTGCACATTATATCAAATCATGAAACAGTAAAATATACTAACATAAACAAAAGGTCAAAACAAAGAAAAGGAGAGGAGCATCTTAACACCCAACCTTTTGAATGGTAGTGTAAACTAAAATATTATTATAAATGTACAGTAACTGTAAACAAATATTTGTTATAATTTCCCATTAGAATACATTTTAAATCACATAAATAAAATAAATACTTAAAAAAAAAAAAGCAATTCAAATGACTAAAAAACATTAATCCCACAGAACACAAGCATTTTCTTATGAAGCTCCTGTAAATTGAGAACAACAGATCAAATGCTATGTTCCCATTTACCCACATTACAATCAATTTATGGCAGTCAAATGTTTATCTTCTAACTGTCTGATATTCAGGACTGAGAGAATATGCAAATAGTTCACACATTGGCTGAAGTGCCCAAAATTTGCACAGACTGAGCGGGTCCCATTCCCTGCCTGTCCGTCTGCTGGCAGCAAGGCCACTGCGCTCTCCTCTTAAATCAGTGTCTCTTTTATGATCAGACATTGTTCGCTTCATACAGAGAGAATCAGAGCAGCGCTGGACATCTGCTTGAGTCTTTGTTTTATAGATAAAAGAGGTGGAAATACAAAATACAGCTCTCTACATGGAAACGAAGAGTGATAGAAAGCAGAAGAGAACGACGTAGGAATGAATTTCTTCATCCACTCTCATAATACCGTTCCACACATCTCCCTTCATTTCTTACTGCTATTGTCTTGTTTCACATGCCACCCATTTCAGAGAATCCTCTATGAGGGCATGGAGAATTACCATAGGAATGCAGCTGAACAATAGAAATGCCATCACAACTAAATCCTTTCTGTCCTACAGCGGGCTGGAGAGACTGAGGCATGAGACAGGCTCTAGAAACAGAGCAAAATCCTGTAACGTAAATGTCAAGGGAGCCACTCTCAATTTGACGTATTTGGGACACGCTACATTATACTATTGCTCAAGGTTACCCAAAATATACAGGCCAAACATGGGAGGTTTTCTTCTCCAAGCCCCAGATGCCTTTTAAAACTGGCCCCACTAAACTGAATTGTAATGGCTGATATTAAAATGTTTTGTTGGCCTATCCATATAAGTATATTCATATATCTCCACGCATATTTCTACAAAATCTCTGAGACAGTGATCTGAATGAAACCATAGGCACAATCAATTTAACCTTAGACTGCTAAATCTGTCATCCTAAACATGAGTCAGTTTATTAAAACAAGGAAAATATATGAGCAAATGTAAAGCTGATCTAATATTGTATCTCAATGCCAAATCATCTATACAACTAAAGCGTATCTGCACAGAACATGATTTTATGAATAAATACCAAGGTGAAGGTTTGGCTCATGAATATTAAATAGGTTACGTGACTTGACAGTCTAGCAAGACTACCTGGCAACGTCGACACGAGCTAATTAATATTCATGAGCCAGGCCTTCACACTAACATACCAGGATCAATCCCAGGATTCTAAAACTCATTCCGGCACCACTGTCTCACAGCGCAGAGTTCAAAGAGCAACCGTTTCAGCACTGGGTCAAAGCATTGTCCTCCTGCCAGGCTCAGCACTGGGGCAGTTTTTTCAATGCTACCAGAAGATTCAGACCAGGGCTGTTTCTGGGACATACAGAGAGCAAACACATTCCTACTAAGACAATGCATAAGAAATGCCTCACAATAAACCCAGGCACACTGCACTGATAATATAGATCTGTTTGAATGTAAATCAAATTTTATATCTTCATTTATGATCACACATACAGGCTCCAATCATTCAATCATTAACACCACAAACAAATAAGTCTGCAAATGATGTGCATTTTAAATTATTTTTTAAATAAATATAATGTGTGTATTGATATACTCCACTATTAATAAATTAAATTAATTGGGTCCCTTTTTAAAAAATATATATTTTGTATTAAGTTATAAGGTATAAGTTACTGAACCTTTAAGTTATTAACATTAAAATCATGTTTATAGAAAATACAGATACAGTGGTTTGATTCGCATAAAATGTTATTTTGAGAATCTCAATATTATATAAATATATTCAATGTTTCTAAATATATCCAACACTTTGGAACATTCAAAATTTGTTGGTAAGATTTTTTAAAGCTGTTGAAAGAAGTCTCATATGTTCACCAATGCTGCATTTATTTGATCGAAAATACATTAAAAACAGAAATATTTTGAAAAATTATTACAATTTAAAAGAACTGCTTTCTATTTTACAGAGATGCACCGATTGACCTGCCAGTGATCGGAATCCGTACGATTTTTCGCATGACCGGCCATTCCATATCTCCGCGTCTAGCCGATTCTGAGCAGATCATTTTATTGCCAGCGGCGCCGGCAATGACGTCACATCAATGAATCCACGTTTTTGAACGAATCGAGTGAGTCAATGATTCAGTGGCCCATTCATAAGGACAGTCACTTGCCTCATATCTGAATTAATCAGCCGTTTGAATGAATCGGTTGAATTAATGAATAAATGACTCATTCATTAAAACAGACATTTGCCGCCACCTACTGGTGGTTTAGTCATATTTAAAAACATTTATTTTTTTGTTTAAAAAAATATGTAAAACATTTATCTTATAAAATTATTTATGCATTTGAAATTTTGTGGTGTAAATGCATTTATGGCACCTTAGCTTCATCAAAATGTCTGTGTAAATGCATCTAATGCCACTTCAGATGCAGCTTCTGTTTCCTCAGCAGTGAAAATATAGAGTTTGTTAATACTAATTTCATTTGAATGGTAACAACTCTACAGTTTCTTATTATTCTAACTGAATTAATTGAAACAATGTAAGAATTTGATGTGAAAGATGACACATTTAATAAGGTTCGGTGGAAAAAAATGACCATTTATAATCATAGTGGGAAATGACATCTGTTTTGTTAAACAGTACAGCAACTCCTTTTCAGTTAATTGATATTTCTGCCTCTTTTCTAGTCACAGAGCACTTTATTTTAAGAGCTGTTTAAGTGAGAGAAAATCTAACTTAGTCCAGATTGGGGGAATTGTAATGTTTATTAATTTCTTTTATTATGTAAAAAAATTTTTGCATTGAAATTTGCATTGATTTTTGTTTGTATATGCTGTTAATTATAGTTCTTAGAATCAGCAAAAATCGGTATCGGTAGGTTACACTTCCAAAAAATTGGAAATTGGAATCGTCCAAGAAAATTGCAATTGGTGTATCTCTACTATTTTATTATATTCTTTAAAACGTAACTTATTCCTGTGATGACAAAGCTGAATTTTAAGCAGCCATTACTCCAGTCCTCACTGTCACATGATCCTTCAGAAATCATTTTATTTATACTTAATATAGATTTTTAAGGACTCTTTGAAGAATAGAAAGTTCAAAACAACAGCATTTATTTGAAATAGGAATATTATGTAACAAATGTATTTGCTGTCACTTTTGATCAATGTAATCCATCCATTCGGAATGAAAGCAATTTCTTAAAAAAACAAAACCCAAAAAAACAGGCATCTGAAATGAAATGTTATAAGAGCGCAGTGTAGCAGAAACTGCATGCCACATACACTAGGCAGCCACGCACCCTTGGCTTGTCAAAATCGAACATGCTCAGCAAAATCATGTGCGGGAAGCATTTCTCTATAAACACTGATTACATTCACTGTAAACACCATGATAGTGTGTTAAAGTACATGACAACAAGCACAACATTCCTGAGTAGAAACAACGCACAGCTGACTTTCTAAATGTATACAGATACCCCAGCTCTGACACACATTATATATATAAAATTAGTTTTGTGCCAATTTAGATGCATGTGAATTTGTGTTCACAGACTAGCAGAACAGTTAAAAAAGAATATTGTAATCCTCAGACTTCACTTCCTCCTGGGCAGATGGCCATCTGATAACAACATCTGATAACAACAGAGAGGCACCATAAGAGAATTCTTGGTTCATTAGGACTCATCTTTAAAAATAGAGATTTTGACTAATCCAGACAAGTACATTCACAACCATGCAAAGTAAGAGACTAATGTTAAATGCTACAGGTCTTAAATGCCCTAAAATGACTTCTATCTGTCTGCATATCTTCCTGTTCATGCAATATGGTGTTCACATGTTCTATGAATGTTTGCTTATATGCATTTAAAAACTCATATGTAAAAAATGAAATAATAAATTTAGCTTCTTTAGCTCAAATCACACTAAATACTTCTTATGCTGGCCTGTCATATTAAACCTTGCAATTTCTCCCCATTCTGTCTCTGGAAGGCTAGCATGTTTAGGCTAGCAAATTTAGCTGACTTTCTAACCTCATCCAGACAGGCCTGTCAGCTCCTGCTAAAGAGAATATTACTCACACCATGTTTTTCAGTGTATGAGTGTGAGTTTGCATTCACAGACGCTTGAATTGCTCTCCCAGGTGCTAGATATCCATTTCAATCCAAGACATCTGTATGCAGTGAGCAGACTTTAGTGCATACACACACACACACACACACACACTTTTTTTCCTGCACTGGCAGAGCTGAGCTCTAGCAGGCGTCCTTGTAGAAGCAGAATGCATTTATGCAGCTGTTAAAGCGAGTCCCTCCGGATTAGGATGAACGCCAGAGGCAAGTGAAGGATATGTAAATAGTGAAACAGGAGTAGGAGAGGTGAACGACTGCACTGCCTCAGCCCACGTTTCTGCCTCCCCCCCCTCTTACTTCATTCAACACCAAAGCTTTGATGCAAACTGTGAGGGAACAGCGCCCAAACGGTTCTAGCGCTGTATCAGTCAGTGGGTTGTGATCAGGAACCGTGTGCTATTAGACAAGATAAACAGCAAACTATCGCTTGACTAAACACAGGGAGAAAGATGTGCTTTGAAATAGAAAATAATGAATGGTGTGTCCCCATAAACTTTCTACAGTCTACAACAGTGGTTCTCAACAAGTAGGTGCTATTATTGAGTCATGGAAAGCTGGAAAAAAAAACTGTTAATGCAAATAATAAAATGCAACTATATGATCATTCATATGTAGGACAACAAAATAAATACTTTTAACTTTTAAAAGGGAAGAAAAATGCTCTTACATCCATCTGTCACTTGGTAGAAGCCAAATTAGGCAGATGGCAACATGGACAGGTTGCACAACATGCCCTTATGCTCAAAAGCCATAAACAAAACTACACTGCAGAAAAATGTCCAGATAGATAGATAGATTACTGAGTAAAAGTATTATAGTAGTAATATATAATAATAATATCACTATTTTCACCACCAACAACAAAAAAATTTAAGCCAGTTATTTTAATCTTTTGCTGTAGTGCAGTGTTTCTCAACCCTGGTCCTGGGCGGCCCCCAGCACTGCACATTTTGTGTGTCTCCCTTATCAAACACACCTGATTCAACTCATTCATTAGAAGAAACTCCAGGACCTGAATTGGGTGTGTCAGACAAGGGAGACATACAAAATGAACAGCGTTGGGGGGCGCCCAGGACCAGGGTTGAGAAACACTGCTTTAATGTGGCAGTAGAAATATGAAGTGAAGTGACGGTGACATGTGGCCACGTATGGTGACCAATACTCGGCAATTGTGCCACTTTATTAATATCAGTTTACCTTTCCCAACATATCCTTTTGTCATTAATTATATAATCCCGTGCGATTTCTGTAGCACAAGGATGCGACAACAGCCAGTGCTCCACACAGAGATCTGATCTCCCCATCATCCAGTCCGTCTGGAGTGACATGACTTTTCACAGTACTGTAGCTTTGCAGTAAGGTTTCTTCAAGCATCTTGGAGACATTGCCACAGTTCTTCTAGATTACTCTGTCTCAGTTTTTTTTCTGTTTCTTCATGTCATTCCAGATGGACTGGATGATGATGAGATCAGATCTCGGTGTGGAGCACTGGCTGTTGTCAGACTCCTTGTGCATACAGAAATCTCACTGGATTATTATAATTAATGACAAAAGGAATGTTTGGAAATGTAAACTGATATTTCCTACTGACACACTACAGCAAAAATGAAAATAACTGCTTAAAACCTTTTTCTTTTTTTTGTCGGTGATCACACTTCCATTTTTGTTTATATATATTTACAAAACTGTCAATTGTCCGATGGTTGTGAAACTAGTTGTGAAACACTAAAACTAAAACACACTGCAGGCACTTGTTGGATAAAAATAAGGCTGAAATCAATCATTATTTTACCCTAGTAGTGGTTTAGCCAGCCAGATAACCTGCAAAGACAGGCCTCCTGGTTTGGCTACTAAACAATTAAGTCACATACTTAACCTCTTCTAGCTACTGTACATCCAAATGCATAGAAAAGTATTGCTACAATACATGATGCATTAGAGTATAGTTTTACCATCTAAGGAGTCTATAAACAGCCATAACATTCCCTTTAAGAGGCTGGTAAGCACTGAGGGAGAGTGGGAGCACTGATGAGATGAATATTGACAGGCTTTAAACTGCTGGAGCATACAGTGATTGAGGACACGGCCAATGTACATGCAGATGAATACAAATGGGATTTCACTCATGGAGGAACAACTAGACAGATTACAGTTACAGAGTTTAATATGCTGCAGCTTGCGGTAAGCTGCCCTTTTGCATCTACAAATGTCTTGATGTAATCAGGTATAAAGGGTGTTATTTTAAAAGGACCTGTCAAAAATAATTGTAACACTAAGACATTGATAATAAAGTGGATCTTATCAAGTACGTAGATGAAGTAGGACATACTCACCTCAGTCTTGCAGCATTGGATGTTTCTTCCACTAGTCTCTCTACAGCAAGGGATCTGTGAGTGATATAAAAAAAACTCTGTTAACCTAGTATGAGTAAATGTCAACACAAAGAGTATACGAGCCCCCAAAACCCGTTATTCAAAATAAATATGGTGTACCCATCCTGAAACATGAGCTTTACTTCCTCAGTAAAGTACATACCTGTTAGCACTGCTGGGAAGACATACAAATAATCTGAAAGTATTGGCAAATAAATTATATGTTACAATATTATAAAGGTGATCTACAGGTGATTTAGCATTTATAAGCTGTATGACAGAAAATGGATAATATGAATCATAAGATCCTGCTGGCGGGATGCATGGCGCTCTTTTTTGTTGTTGTTGTCTTTTTTCCCATCACATATTTTTGTAATCATTTGAAAGCTTAAACAATTTTAAAATGAATTCTGTGAAAAACTATTTTGAAATCGGACATTGCATTACCATGGAATTGGTGCTTTAAATCTTTTAGCAGTCTCCTCCCCCTTAGTGGGCAGTGTCAAGTGTTATATTACAAAATGTATTACGGTATTTTACAATCTAAACCTTTTAATTTTATAGCAATTTTGGATTCAAAAATATTTATTTTATATAAAATAAAAGCAATTAGTATACTACATTATCTTTACTGTAAACAAATTTTATAACTTTTTTATACTTTCATTTTTTGAAATGTTTTCACTTCTCCAATAATAATTATAACAATTACATTTTGGATAGTGCACTTTCACAAATTGGGGGTGACAGTTAAGGGGTTCAAATGAAAAAAGTGAAAAAATTCTGCTGTTGATTATATCTAGAAATAGCACAAATAGCACATCTAGAAATTATTCAGTTTTGTGAATAAGACAATATCTACAGTGACTCATTCTGTTAAAACAGCTGAAGTTAAGTCTCTTAGATTATGGTCTTTCCTGTGACAGACAGGTTTGATTCAATTATGTTCAGATTCAGAGAAAATTTTTTAAGAAAATTGATTAAATCAATTGTGATATCCAAATTCAACTCAAATACTCTGAAGCCATCTTCCTGTTTCAGTGTTGACACTGTTAATGTGTACAGTATACTAAATCTAACATCTACGGAGGTTTTTTTTATTTTTTTTATTTTTAAAGTAAAGCAATGACTACTTGTCAAAAGCACAGGCACGGTGCAATTGTTCTGTTCAAAAATTTGGGTGGTCGTAATATATATTTTTTAAGGAATTAATATATAATATTTTCAGCAAGGGTGCTGAAAAAAGTAAATTGATCAAAAGTGACAGTAAAGACATTTATAATGTTACAAAAAAAAACTATATTCAAATAAAAGCTGGTCTTTTGAATAAATAAAAGAAACCTGAAAAAGTAGTACAGTTACGTATTACAGTTTCCAAAAAAATAGTAAATTTAATATTTTTTTAAAATAAAAAATGGCTGTTGAAAAATTACATTTTAAAATATATTCCAATAGACCACACTTACCTGAAATTCGAATAGTTACACAATATAATATATATAATTTATTTTACAAATAAATGCAGCCTTGGTGAGCATGAGACATTTAAAAACATTAAAAAAAAAACTTTTTCGTGCAAAAATATCAAAGTGACACTATACTGTTCAGTGAATTTTCTAGGTGTTTCTGGAGAGTGGGAGAGTGATACAGCACACAAAACATAAGCCAATGCTCATTCTAACCAAGTTTTCCTGATTACAATTATTACATGCAGAACTCGAGACATTTCTAAGCTTAGTGAACAGAAAACAGCAGCAGCAAACAAGCTCAAGTGATTTCCCTCTGTAAGAGAAGAATTACAGCCCTCTTTTCCAGCAGGAATCCAGACTGCCCTCTTTTCAGAAGTATGATGTGGACAAAAAGGCCACTTATGAAAAAGTCAAGCACTCCACATGCAAGAAAAGATGTTTGAGTCTTTGGACTGCAGAGAGCTCTGACAAGCCCGTTATGTCAGCTAGGCCTGGATTTCAGAGCATGTCACATGGCCGTTGGGTCTGGTTTGCTGTCTTAAGCCACAAGACTTAATTCCAAACATGAAGCAGCTATTCAAGTCAGCAAGGAAACAAAACAGAGCTGCCAACAGATTCAAGTGGGATGGGGATTTCAGAGGAGGCTGTCAGAGAATGCCAGCGTGAGAGGATGAACAGCCAAACGAAGACTATTCTCAGAGAGAAACTTCAATTGTACGCTCTGCAAAGATGAAAGAAAGAATTGAAAATTGAGCTATACAACAGAGAGAGACATAAAGAGATATGCCCTACTGGATATTAGACAGGTACAACAAAGACAACCGCTTAGAGACAGTCTGAATCCAGACACTAATTTAGACACATTTATAACACATTACAGTCCATAAAGAATCCAGCGTCCCCTCAGCAAATGGTCCAGGGCCTTTCTGCTATCCATCTACTTAAAGGGCCGCCTGGAACATGAAATGTGAATTTAGTAGCCACTTACATATGACAACAATACCTTTTATGGATTATGCACAGTCAGACATGCTCATGTCATCCACCTACATGAACAGGAGATACTATATATAACAGGCGTAGTAGTTCAGCGCTGAAATGGTTTTAGTGTTGTTGGAATATATAAATAAAAGGAAACAAATGATTTTGTCACAACAATATATCATTTATTTTGATACCCCTTCTGGGGATTAAAAAGTGTGTAAAAATAAGAATTTATCAGCATGTGTCAATATTGGATACTTATTGACTGATATCTAATTGTGTCTATTTTTAGATACATGTACGTTTGCCATCATCTAGCGCTAACTTAAAGGGTTTGGAGTATTTTACGGCAAAGATGCAACCCTTTAAGGGGCCATTTTTCAGTCATTGGTCATAATATGAAATATTTATATCAATATTGGCCAGAATATTAATAACCGTTTTTATAATTAACATCTAATATTAGTCTCTTATGCTCAACAAGAATGAATGTTGTGAAATATTACCATTTAAAATAACTTTTGTATTTGAATATTTTTTCAAAAGTAATTTATTCCTGTGATTGCAAAGCTGAATTTTCAGCATCATTACTCCAGTCTTCAGTGTCACATGATCCTTTAGAAATCATTCTAATATGCTGATTTAGTGCTCAAGAAAGATTTCTCTTGAGTATCAATGATGAAAACACTATAAACACTTCTGTGGAATACATTCCTTTTCAGGATTCTTTGATGATTAGAAAAATCACAAGAACAGCATTTATTTGAAATAAAAATAATTTTATTATCTTGTCACCATTGTTTCAATACATTAATCCGTGCTAGAGAAAAAAATGCCCTTACTGTCACACACTTTTACAAAGTTATTTACAGTGGTGTGAAAATGTGTTGGCCCCCTTCCTGATTTCTTATTTTTTTGCATGTTTGTCACACTTTAATGTTTCAGATAATCAAATAAATTTAAATATTAGTAAAAGATAATACAAGTAAACACAACATGCAGTTTTTTAAATTAAGGTTTTTATTATTAAGTGAAAACTAAATCCAAAACTACATGGCCTTGTGTGGAAAAAGTGTTTGCCCCCTAAACCTAATAACTGGTTGGGCCACCCTTAGCAGAAACAACTGCAATCAAGCTTTTGCGATAACTTGCAATGAGTCTGTTACGGCGCTGTGGGGGAATTTTGGTCCACTCATTTATGCAGAATTGTTGTAATTCAGCCACTTTGGAGGGTTTTTGAGCATGAACCGCATTTTTAAGGTCATGGCACAGCATCTCAATAGGATTGAGGTCAGGACTTTGATTAGCCCACTCCAAAGTCTTCATTTTGTTTTTATTCAGCCATTCAGAGATTGACTTGCTGGTGTGTTTTGGATCATTATCCTGCTGCAGAACGTCTTGGTTACGTATGGTAACCCTCGTTTCCTGAAGGAGGGAACGGAGACGTCACGTTGGTGACCGATGAATTGGGATTTCGCTTAGAGAGACCAATCTACTTTGATTGTAACTAAACGAGCCAATGCACATTGCATGCGATTATTGCATCCAGCTGCTGCTGATCACAGAGTGAGTATAAGTAGGCAGCAGGTGTAGCGCATATTCAGGTTTTCGCTGAGGGGCCGAGCCGGTGACCCGGCTGCTCAGCGTTGGTACAGGAGCTGTGGCGACGGGACGTGACGTCTCCGTTCCCTCTTTCAGGGAACGAGGGTTACATACGTATCCGAGACGTTCCCTTTCAGTCGGTCATTCTTGACGTCACGTCGGATGACCGACGAAATTGGTATCCTACCAAAGGGCCACAGCTACTGCCCCTTCATGTCCTGTGAAGCCACCTGCGCCCCTACTTTTTGACGTAGGCCAGGGCTTCTTCACAAGAGAACCAGCTACTGCTGCAATGGCACTACCCAATGAGTAAGTCTGGATAACACTGGGAAACGTACCCGTTCTCCTTGGAACAGGGGCGTTACGGAAGCTCAAACCTTCCCAAAGGAGGTTTCGGAAGCAAATACACAAATGAACATCCGTTTAGGTGCATATGAAAAATTGGAGCTGATTGTAACCCTCTTGGAATGGCAGAATTCTGCCGGGAAACCCCGGGCTCAAGGCTATACCGTGGACTTTACATATATGGGATCCACTTAGGTCTTACATTTGGAACCCAGCCTTCTACCGGTTCTCGCGGATTCAGCGAGTGAAGGCCTGGCGCCAGACGCTCCGCCACATCTTGCTGCCGAGGGGACGGAGGAGCTCAAGTGGGTCTACTATATGGACTCTCTGGAGGGGTTTTTGCAAGCCGACCCGAAGCCTGGGCCTCTCAGTGCTTCTACCCATTTTGAGGTGAGAACACAGGAGGATACTTGCTCCACACGAAGGCTATAGAATCTAGCGAATGTGTTAGGGGTCGCCCAGCCCGCAGCCCTACAGATATCTGTCAGCGAGGCACCACGAGAGGATGGCCTCACTATCCAGTGGGCCATCCTCTGCTTGGAGACAGCCTTTCCCTTCTGCTGTCTTCCAAAGCAGACAAAGAGCTGGTCTGGGGTCCTGAAGCTTTGCGTCCGGTCAACGTGGCCCCTTAAGGCTCGGACGGGACAGAGCAAAGCAGGGACTGGGTCCCCCCCCCCCCCCCCCGCGCTCCTCTGAGGGCAGCGCTTGGATTTTCACCACCTATCCCTAAAGGATAGCGGGAACCTTGGGCACATAGCCGGGCCGGGGTCTCAGGACAATGTGAGAGTTATCCGTTCCGAATTCTAGGCATGAATCGTCGACTGAAAATGCATGCAGGTCCCCTACCCTCTTGATGGAGGCCATGCCAATGCTTCATTGAGAGGAACTTCAGCTCACCCGTCTGCAAGGCTCAAAGTGCCCCTGCCTGTAGGCCGTGAGCACTAGAGGTCTGTCCCAGAGGGTATAGAGGGCGGCCGTGTCTTATTAACTTCCCGCCCACTTATTAACCTACGACCAGGTCATGCTGTCCCAGCGCCTCAGGAGGGCCGTGTAAGGGGTCGTGGTTAGCAGCGATTGCAGTGACATAGACTTTAAGGGTGGAGGGAGACAGTCTTCGTTCCAGCTCTTGCTGTAAAAAGGAAAGCACGACCCTGATCGGGGATCTCCGGGGGTCTTCTCGACGAGAAGAATTCCACTCAACGAACAGGTTCCACTTCACAGCGTAGGCGTGTCTCATAGACGGTGCTCTCGCTGAAGTGGTGGTGTCAACTACCTCTTGGGGTAGGCCACTCAGAGACTCCGCGTCTCGTCCAGGGACCGGACATGAAGTTTCTAGAGGTCTGGACGTGGGTGCCAAAGGGGGCCCCGTCTCTGAGTCAGTAAATCCTTCCTCAGATGAATCGGCCAAGGAGGGGCTGTCATGAGGAACATTAGTTCCGGGAACCAGGTCCAGGAAGGCAAACAGGGTGCCACCCGCAGGACCTGCTCCTCGTCCTCCCTGAACTCGCACAGCAACTGTGCAAGAAGGCTCGCTGGGGGAAACGCATACTTGCGAAGGCCCCTCGGCCAGCTGTGTGCCAGCGCGTCCGCGCCGAGTGTTCCCTCGGTCAGGGCGAAGAACAACTGGCAGTGAGAGGTTTCTGGAGAGGCAAACAGGTCTACCTGAGCGGCTCCGAAACGTCCCCAAACCAGCTGGACCGTTTGGGGATGGAGTCGCTATTCTCCCGGAAGCGCAGCTCGGGACAGCTCTGTCTGCTGCCCGGTTGAGCAGCCCAGGAATATGAACAGCACAAAGCGACCTCAGATGCTTCCGACTCCAGAGGAAGAGGTGCGGCGAGTTGCGACATGCGACGGGAGCGCATACCACCTTGTCGGTTGATGTACGCAAGGGTCGCTGTGTTGTCCGTGCGGACTAGTACACACTTGCCTCGTAAGCGCCCTTTGAGACGGCACCGGGCAAGGTGCACTGCCAGCAACTCGAGGCAGCCAGTGCAGTTGGGGCCCCGTCCAAACCCCTGACACTGCAAGCCCGTTGTACGTGGCCCCCCAGCCGGTGGTTGATGCATCCGTGCAAACCACAGAATGCCTGGAGACCTGCTCTAGGGGCATTCCTGCCCGGAGGAACATAAGGTCTGATCACGGGGTGAAGGTTTTGGCGGCAGGCCGGTGTAACTTGGCCCCGGAAAGTGCCGCGTTGCCACGCCCACCTCGGGACTCGGCCATGGAGCCAGTGTTGCAGCGTTCTCATATGGAGCAGCCCCAGCAGCGTGACTGCTGCCGTGGCTGCCATATGCCCCAGGAGTCTCTGAAATTGTTTCAGTGGGACCGCCGTCCTGCTCTTACTGAGTCCCCTCCATACCGGGAAAGAGATCCTCTGTGTCGGGGAGAGTTTTCTCTTTTCCCAGTTGACCCGAAGGCCCAACAGGCTGAGGTGTGAGAGCACCAAATCCCTGTGTTCGCACAACTGATCCTGAGACTGCTTCGTCGAGGTAGTTGAGAATTGCTCTGTTCTCTCAGGGGAACAAGGGGTACCTCCGCAACTTACGTGAAGACACGGGGCAACAGGGACAGCCCGGAGGGCAGGACCTCGTACTGATATGCTCGTCCTTCGGACGCGAACCACAGCAATGGTCTGTGGTGCGGAAGGGTCGACACATGAAGTACGCGTCCTTCAGGTCGACCGCTGCAAACCAATCTCGGGGACGGATGCACCTGAAGATGCGTTTCTGCGTCAACATCCTTAACGGGAGCTTGTGAAGGGCCCGGTTAAGTACGCGCAGGTCCAGGATCCGTCGTAACCCACCGCCTTTCTTGGGTACAATGAAGTAGGAGCTGTAAAACCCCGTCTTCATATCGGCTGGAGGGACCGGCTCTATCGCATCCTTCGCCAGTAGGACTGCGACCTCCGCCCGCAAGACAGGACCATCGGCCGCCTTCACTGTTGTGAAGCGAATGCCACTGAACTGGGGGGGACGCCGGGCGACTGAATCGCATAGCCGAGCCTGACGGTTCGAAGGAGACATCGAGACGGGCTGGGTAGATCAAGCCAGGCTCCCAGACACCGCGCTCGTGGCATCAACGGAACTACAGGGTACCCGCAGTGGGGCAGCGCGGAAAAACTCAGGGACCCGGCCCGGGCGTCTCGTAGCCGGTCTGAGGCGGGGTCTGGTGTGTGTAACACTGACCTGTTAAGTTTGCCAAGCAATGTCGTCTTTAAAAAGACGCACCCGAAATTGCTCTTTTAGGGGAAAAAACTCTTTTAGCTTAAGGGGTGCCCCTGGCCTGCTGAGGTGCACAGGGGAGATGATCATCTGCAAACAAACAGGGGGTAGTGCAGCCTGATTTGTGCAACCCACTCGACACGGGAAACCTCCACCGCTGAAGCGCCGTCCGCCAACACGAAGAGCTCTCCAAGAGCGCGCTGAGCTCGTTCAGTCTTCTTCTCTCAGTAGGGTAGTCAGGAGCAGAACGATGTGATCATTCGGCTCCAAAGCGAAAAGCTGAATATTTGCTGCATCTGCTGCCTACTTATACTCGCTGTGATCAGCAGCAGCTGGATGCAATAATCGCATGCCAATGTGCATTTGCTCGTTTAGTTTACACTCGAAGTAGTTTGGTCCCTCTAAGCGAGATCCCAATTCCGTCGGTCCTCCGACGTGACGTCGAGAGTGACTGACTGAAAGGTGAACCCACGTTCGCTTCAGCTTGAGGTCACGAACAGATGGCCGGACATTCTCCTTCAGAATTTTTTGATAGAGTGCAGAATTCATGTTTCCATCAATTATGGCAAGTCGTCCAGTTTCTGAAGCTGCAAAGCAGCCCCAGACCCTCACACTACCACCACCATATTTTACTGTTGTATGATGTTCTTTTTCTGAAATGCAGTTTTTTACGCCAGACGTAATGGGACACACACTTTCCAAAAAGTTAAACTTTTGTCTCGTTAGTCCACAGAGTATTTTCCCAAAAGTTTTGGTGATCATCAAGATGTTTTCTGGCAAAACTGAGACGAGCCTTTGTTCTTTTTGCTCAGCAGCGGTTTTCATCTTGGAACTCTGCCATGCAGACCATTTTTGCCCAGTCTCTTTCTTATGGTGGAGTCATGAACACTGACCTTAACTGAGGCAAGTGAGGCCTACAGTTCTTTGGATGTTGTTGTGGGGTCCTTTGTGACCTCTTGGATGAGTCGTCGCTGTGCTCTTGGTGTAATTTTGGTCGGCCGGCCACTCCTTTGAAGGTTCTCCACTGTTCCATGTTTTGCCATTTGTGAATAATGGCTCTCACTGTGGTTCGCTGGAGTCCCAAAGCTTTAGAAATGGCTTTATAACCTTTTCCAGACTGATAGATCTCAATTACTTTCTTTCTCATTTGTTTCTGAATTTCTTTGGATCTCGGCATGATGTCTAGCTTTTGAGGATCTTTTGGTCTACTTCACTTTGTCAGGCGGGTTCTATTTAAGATATTTCTTGATTTCGAACAGGTGTGGCAGTAATCAGGGTTGGGTGTGGCTAGAGAAATTGAACTCAGGTGTGATAAACCACAGTTTTAACAGGGGGGGCAAACACTTTTTCACACAGGGCCATGTAGTTTTTGATTTTGTTTTCCCTTAATAATAAAACCTTCATTTAAAAACTGCTTGTTGTGTTCACTTGTGTTATCTTTTATTTAAATTTGTTTGATGATCTGAAGCATTAAAGTGTGAAAAACATGCAAAAAAAAAAAGAAATCAGGAGGGGGGCCAACACTTTTTCACACCACTGTATATGTGAATTGGCACCTTTTTTTAAATTCACATGAATTTATTAAATTATGGCTAAATACTAATTAAAAAATAATAAATAAAACGTAAAAATGCAGATCTGGGTGAACAAGCACTAATGACTGCACGGGAAAAGCATGTTGCATTTACTCCAATACATGCACAACCTAACTCATCGGTGGATGTTTCTCTCAATACAAAGCAACACGTCATTAAAACTGAGGCTGAATTTTCTAAGATTTACTGTACATGACACGATATGTGAAATTCACAGTATCACACATCCAGCTAACAGCTTTAATGTCTGAAGCCCCGGGTATGTGCACTGATCTACAGACAGCACTACTGCTTATGGCCAGACCTAACAGCTTTAACTAACATTGATATGTGTGTCTGTGCATGTGTGTGCATGCTGAAATCTACCAATGTATAGCATTCACAGCCTACTGGTAAACCCAAGCTGCAAGCATAAATTTTACTGTAACATGTATAAGGAAGCTACATTAATAAGAAAGTACCATGATTTTAATGGAAATGCACCATGTTAATCATCGAGTGTAAGAGAAAATGCTTAATTGTATGTAACATTGTAATCTGCTTAATCTAGTATAATGGTAGAGTCATGATCTATATATCGAGCAAGTACAGTGACTGAGGGAAAGCTTAATTCATACTGTAATGGACAGCAGAGACTAATCCTCACTGCTGATGTAGTGTGATCAGAATGATTCATTAATCTCTGGTAATCCCACACTAAGAATGGACACAATAAGAGGACAGAGATACAGAAAGGAACAGGCTAGAGTGACAACAGGAAGTTGATGACAACAGAGAGAGAAAAAAACACTGTGACAGTGTGTCAATAAACCTTTTAATCTATTTATCTGCTGCACTGTAAACCCTAATAAGGTAGCATAACTTTACATTTTAATTTTGCACTACACAAGCATGTTAATTGCAATCAAATCGAAATATTGACTAAACCAACTCATACATTTAGATTGCATAAACATCATGTTAACTCATATTATATAACTCATATTAACTTTTACAGTCCATCGAAATTGCAACATAACAGAAACTCCTATAAATCCCATCATAACCCAAATAAAAAGCCCAAATAAATAAAGATAATTTAAAGACAATACTGTAAATCACTGTGGCAGATGAGTAGATATTATAAAATGTGGCTGTCAATATATATTTTTTATTTATATAAAAAGTATTTCTATTTTTAAATCAACATATTTTTTATTTTCTTCCATGTTGAGCATAAGCCTAACACCGACCAACAGTCACAGCAATCTTTTTTGCAGTCGATTTGACTGAGGTTGATTAGTGACTACCTCACTATTTTTGTGTTTTGTCTTGCCTCAACCGCACAGCATTTTTGAAGACGCCGTCAATTTGCTTTTCACTGCCAGAGAAGAAAGCAATTATATTTTAAAGTAATTTTTATGTGGGGGGGGGGGGGGGGGCAACTGACAAGAAAAGTTAGAGATATGATGGGAAAACATACAAAGCGGTCCAGCATCTACTTTCATCATCAACAGCTGTTATTGCAGCCTTAAGCCCTTAAGAAGATCCAACAGAAGTGCACACACCACACACACCACACACACACTACTGTTCTAATGTGAGTGAGATCACATGGGGGCAGGAAGCGCGGACATTCATTCTCGACCCTGCAGTCATTCTACAAACATTCAACTCTCCTCTTTATCGCTGCATAGCATCTCATCTTGTCTCCTCACAGACTCATTTTAAATGCTTAATTTGGATTCATAATTAAAACCAGACAACCATGAAGGATTCCAAATAGTTTTAAAGACCGTAGACACCATTATAGAATCTGTCCAAAGTTTACAAAAGAGTTCACTACGGATATCATAAACTGAATTTTCTCCATATGCACAGCATAGCTGACACAGAGCAAAACATCACTTCTCTCTTTCTCTCTCTCAAGTCACCTCTTTCTTTTCTTTTTCAAAAAGTTATATACATCATCTCCATTAAGCACCAAATGCATGTAAATTTTCTGTTTTAGCAGTGAAATTTGCAGTGTCACTAGCACAAAAGCAGCAGTAAATACTTTTACACTGTTAAAAAGATTTCTATGAATTTCTATTGAATTTTCTATCAATCACAAACTGTCTTTAACATTGATTATAAGAAACGTTTCGTCAGTAGTACAAAATCAGCATATTAGAATGATTTCTGAAGGATCATGTGAGTCTGAAGACTGGAGTAATGGCTGATGAAATTCAGCTTTGCCATCACAGGAATAAATGACATTTTAAAATATATTAAATAGTAACCGTTATTATAAACTGTAAATTATGTCACAATATATTCTTTAAAAAAACATAAAAAATATTTCACACTACTTCTTTCAAAGACTAAATTTTTTTTATCAGTTTTAGCTTTTATTATGTTTTATTTTATGTTTGACAGACATGTGAAAGTACTTTCTTAAACTAAACAGTACAATCTCAATATTTCTCAAATGTTGCTTACATGTTCGTTGCAAGGTACATTAGTGTAATTAAAGCTGAAACTAACCGTGATAAATGAAATGAAAGAGTGTCAGTTGAGGTCAGTGTGAAAACTGGATTACACGCTTGGGAATCAAGCTCGAGATCTGGATTCATTTAAAACTAAAAGCCAAATAAGCAGTATAGACACACTAAGACCACAACATTTTGCTCTAGATGTAAGGGAAAGAGGTCAATTTAGCTCAAAGGGAATCATTTAAGATTTTAAAGGGAATTTGGACAGAATCACTGTTTTACGGCTGATCACTGAGTCGGCCAGCGATTCATTGAACGGGCCGCATATCATCAATTCTGCAATGGATATTTATATCCAAAATGTAGTGAAAACCCTATTAATTAGCACAGTAACAAGATCGGCAGTTTAAGACATTAACTTGTAAGCACAAAACACAAGATACTTCTCTTTTCAATATAAATAAAGCTTTATTGGATAAATCTAAGACATAAAAAATAATCTAACACATGAACACACGCATTAACACAAGTTTTCAGAAAGAGAGAGAGTGAGGAAGTAATTAGTTTAAGAGAATGAAAATGTGGAATCCCAAGGTTACAGCAATATGTGCAATTGCATAGATCTGAACAACCATCAATCACTTAATTAACCCTCGCATTGAGTTCCTCAATGAGGTTAAAATTTATATTAAATGCACCAGTTCAGCTAGGATCTGGAGGTACTTGTCTGTACGTGGGTTCCCTTTGTTGTGGTCCTTGCAGAACGGGGGTTCCCGCGGTCGCTGATTGGCTGGAAGTTCAGTCTTGGGAAGCCAGTGGTTGGGCGTTGGCTGATGACGTGGAGTTGTGGTCTGGTTAAAGGTTTAGACGGCACTCGAGGTCGGACTCGGAGACGCGGCGTTAGGCAAAACTTAACTCGTAACACGAAACTCTCAATGGAAAATAAAATAACTAAAGTAAAGAAATAGAAGTAAATTTTTGACGAGACTAGGTGGCGTTTCTCCGCATGGTTTTGGAGGAGCTGGCGTGTAAACCAGACCACGCTCAAAGAGCGCAAAAGTGATGCTGGTTGCCTAGAAAAAGGCAAAAAAAGGCAGAAGAGCTAACGAAGAAGAAGAGCCAAGAGCGTGATTTGATGGTGTTTCTAGTATTTAAACTGGGCTGTTTAACACACCCTAAATGGTTTTTTGACCAATTAGATATCGTCTTTGCTGGGGTGTTGTATATTTCTCCTCCCCATTCATAAATCAAATGTATTTTTATCGGTCACATGGTCCGCGTTTTTACCGCTCTTTGCAGAGTATAGTTTTGGACATGATTTCTGTAACAAGAATATGATACATTTGACAAAGAATTGATTGGAAGAAACGTTTCAAGCAAGAAGATTCAAACACACACATACTAAACATGAATATGAAGTTATTCAATAGTTATTAAAAATACATACATAATAAATTATTAAGACCTGATAGACACACACGTGGGTTACATACATAATATGGAGTTATGCATAGAAATGATTAGTTGCTCGAGTCCTTTTAGTGTCATTTAGTTGCATGGAAAGGCAGTTTCTGTGCCATTCTGTGAATGTATGTGAATGTATGAAGACCAGAGGTTAAAAGGTCTCTCATAAGTAATTTCAGTCTGTTCTCTGTCTTCGAGGTGGGGGAAGTCAATCCAAAGAGCTTGTGATTGCTATCACTGGTTTACATGTGATGGTCATGCTGTGAATCTCTTCTTTGACCATTAATCTTGCTTACTTGCCTCAAAATTGACAATCTCCTTGGAATTTTCAATAAGTGCTCTTTTGTTTAAATGCTGTGAGCTACACAAAGCTGCTAGTTGGTTCAGGCTTGATCATCCCTCGCCAGGATCTGATTTACGAACATCCTTGGGCCTTTCTGTGGAATTCGGCTCCTCGTGTTTCAACTGTTCTTTATTAAATCTTACATTGTCTGATTCGTTCTGATACCCTACATGTATAACCAATTATTTCATCTAGAAACTAACCAAAGCCCTGTGAGACTTTCACCCAGTTGAATAGGGCGTAGGGTATTTCTGGCTTGTGGTCACACTGTCAAATCTCAAACTATACTTCTAATCCCACAATATCTAAAACACACATGTCCAAAAGAGAGAAAGTGTGTTTAGTGTCAGGTATGAGTGTGTCAGTCTCTAATCCGGGTCACTTTAATTGAATAATGCAGATTATCTTGTCTCAGGGACGCTACTGTGGCCACAGCCACACACTCTCACATATCACTGTTGTCATCGAAAGCAGACATACAAAACATCCTCATTCTACAGACTGTAAAACAAAAATAGCAGCAGGCACATTTCCTGCCAAATCCTGAGCTAACCTCTACTAACCCCTAGCTAGTGAATTTGGGCTTAGTGGATGGAGAGAGAGGTGAAAGACCAAAAAAAACAAAAAAAAAAAAAAAAAAAAAAAAAAACAAAAAAAAAAAAAAAAAAAAAAAAAAAAAAAAAAAAAAAAAAAAAAAAAAAAAACAAAAAAAAAAAAACAAAAAAAAAAAAAAAAAAAAAAAAAAAAAAAAAAAAAAAAAAAAAACAAAAAAAAAAAAAAAAAAAAAAAAAAAAAAAAAAAAAAAAAAAAAAAAACAAAAAAAAAAAAAAAACAAAAAAACAAAAAAAAAAAAAAAAAAAAAAAAAAAAAAAAAAAAAAAAAAAAAAAAAAAAAAAAAACAAAACAAAAAAAAAAAAAAAACAAAAAAAAAAAAAAAAAAAAAAAAAAAAAAAAAAAAAAAAAAAAAAAAAAAAAAAAAAAAAACAAAAAAAAAAAAAAAAAAAAAAAAAAAAAAAAAAAAACAAAAAAAAAAAAAAAAAAAAAAAAAAAAAAAAAAAAAAAAAAAAAAAAAAAAAAAAAACAAAAAAAAAAAAAAAAAAAAAAAAAAAAAAAAAAAAAAAAAAAAAAAAAAAAAAAAAAAAAAAAAAAAAAAAAAAAAAAAAAAAAAAAAAAAAAAAAAAAAAAAAAAAATAAAAAAAAAAACAAAAAAAAAAAAAAAAAAAAAAAAAAAAAAAAAAAAAAAAAAAAAAAAAAAAAAAAAAAAAAAAAAAAAAAAAAAAAAAAAAAAAAAAAAAAAAAAAAAAAAAATAAAAAAAAAAAAAAAAAAAAAAAAAAAAAAAAAAAAAAAAAAAAAAAAAAAAAAAAAAAAAAAAAAAAAACAAAAAAAAAAAAAAAAAAATAATTTTATTACTCACACAGTCCTTGGGTCGAGCTGGCAGATGGATGCATGATCCGGTCCTACGGGGGTGAGGGAGGGGACCCAGATGTAGAGGAACCCATCATTCATGCCATGGGTCTTCCAAGATGTTCCCCTCCATGCAATGCATAAGACGTTGCAAAGACCTCCAGCGCGTCCCCATTCACAGGTCACTGCCTGTCCAGAAACAGGGCAAGCAGTGCGGGTGGGGCATAAGGGGAGGAGCTTCTGGTGTTTTCCCATTTCCCCATAACCAAATCAAGTTTATGGATCCACAGAACCAGCTGACAGGACGTGCTTGCCAACTACACATGTGAGATTAACCGCGCTGTGGGGGATTGGATCCATCTGGGGTATCCCAACTGAAAAAGTCCTAGAGATATTGAGGATGCATACACAGCACTAAATTTAGCCGATGGTAATCATCATTCATAAATGATGAATGCTGCAAATTCATGCTTGTCCTGAGAGCCTCTGGACCTCACCCAACTCACATGTGTGCCTCTAAAAACAGCCCAGCGAGGAGGAGGACAGTTCTTACATACACACAGCTCTTCCTGCAGCATTAAAAGTCCTTCAAGCTGCTTAATGTAACGCCTTTACATAACTTACTGACACACAAGAAATTGCCATGTTCTCTGTGGTCTGACATTTAAAGAAACAATGAAAAAGATGCAACAATAGTGGGGGTCTTCTGCACATTGTCCTTCCTGTTGGTTGGGCTGCCTGGCTGCTGTACCGAATACAAAAATTTTATTGAGGAGATTTACTTTCAGAGGACCACAAAGGATTTAGATGTCTCAAAGCCTGACAGGGTGGATGAAGCCAGACAGACCTGTGTTTGGACAGCTATCACTCAAGAACAGCTGAATCACATTTCCATCATCATGTGGGTGGGTGAGGTTTAGTCATGGGTGGAAGAAGGTTTTGCATATAATGTTTTCAGTAACACTTTATATACAAGGCTCAATTTGCATTTAGTAGTTAAATGCTTAAGATAACAAACGGATCACATTTTTTGCAGCATTTATTAATTGAGGTTAATGTTCATTTTGCTATTGTTCATAATCAATTCATGTACACTACCATTCAAAAATGTTGTTAAGATTTTTATGTTTTTGAAAGATGTTTCTTATGCTGCCAAGGATGCATTTATTTCAAAAATACAGTAAAATAGTAATGTTGTGAAATATTATTTCAATTTAAAATAACTGTTTGAATATATTTTATATTCCGTGTCACATGATCCATCAGAAATCATTCTGATTTGCTGCTCAAGAAACATTTCTTATTAAAAATGTTAACAAATAGTTGTACTGCTTAATATTTTTTGGAAACCATTTTTTTTTCGGGATTCTTTGATGAATAAAAAGTAAAAACATCTGTCAATTTTGATCAATTTAATCTGTCCTTGCTGAATAAAAGTATTCATTTCTTTCAAAGAAATCTTACTGTCTCCCAACTTTCAAACAGTATCATTCAACCTAATACATAATGTTAATCATTTACAAAACCTGAAATATAAAATATATATTAGTATATTTAGAAATTAATATTATGCTGTAAAAGTTGTATTAATTGTTAGTTTAATATAGTGCATTAACTAACAGTAACAATCTTGAGGTGAACTGGGCGTTTGGCTACATAAATGTAGACAGGACATTGTCTTCTACATAGAAAATAACTAATACAGATGCAAAAACTAGACTTCATTTAACTGGAGATCTTGTTTGATTGCAAGAAATTGATGTGCTTCTCTGAGCACATGTTGTGAAATTTGCCTGTGTAATTGTGTCACCCTTCATCTGGGCAAATCCAATTAAGAGCACTGGAGGCTTGAAAAGAGGAGCTGGAAAACAACTCGACATGGACTGACTGCATGTGTGTGAAAGAGAGAGAGTTTACAAGCTCTGTGCACAGAGTAATGGCTTTGACTGTGATAAAAATGTCATTTTCATGGTTTTCTTAGTAGCAAAATCAGGAAGGAGAAGTAAAGGCCCTTTCCCACGGGATGCGGCAAGCGGTGGAACTGCCGCTTTCTCTTGTAGTGGAAGCGTTTTGTGCAGTTGAGGCGGTGGTCGCGTTGCGGTCTCGGAGCGGACGTTGCCATAGTTACAATTGTCAACATCATCTTTGTATTTACTAAAAACTAAATAAAACATAATGGAAATTTGTGTTTGTGTCATTCTGCCATTAATTGTTGTCATTATTAACCTTTTTTCCCCCCATTGGCATAATTGAAGTTGTTTTTGATGATTTGCCTAAAGAGCATTATTACCTGTGAGGTCATGATTGAAGTAAAAGTTTGAATGAAATATAATTTTAAAGGAAAATTGAGAAGACTAATGGAGCCTAAACAATGCATCCCAGGCGAAGGGCTTTGCTGGAAATGCAAAAAAATCTTATTGATGCAGTAGACCAGCGGTTCTTAAAGTGATAGGGGGTCCGAGAAATAATTTGCTATAGCCTAAAGTATTTCCAGACTGTAGAGTCACTTTTTTTTATCATGATACATAGGCCTAATGTGATTTATTCCAAAGTGACTTATATAATGCATTTAACGTCCCACGGTAGAAATCTATATTCCATCTGCTCTAAATTTTCCACACATGAAACGAAAAATGAACATTAATCTGAATTTTTTTTCGTTTTTCCGTTTTTGGAAAAAAAAAAAAAAAAAAAACTAAAAATTGGAGCCTTTTTCCTCATTTTTCTACTTTCAATATTAAATCAAAAAACTAATGATCGAATGATACACGGATTCATAACACCGGTGTCAGTCTGGATATGGATTTCCATATATCCATTATGGCCTAGGAAAATTCATGTAGTCTCAATGCAAATGGATTAAAGGGGTGGTTGACTGTTTTTTTTATAGGCTTTATTGTGTTTATGGGGTGCAGTCTAACTTGTTAATGCTTTGTTTAAAAAAAAAACCGCATTATTTTTCACATAATTTACATTATTCCACACGTCCGTCCCTTCTCTGAGAAACGGGCTGATCCTTTCCTGTTTTTATGAAGCCCCGCCCCCAGAAATAGGCGATGGGCTCTGATTGATTAGCTAGCCCAATGTGTTGTGATTGACTAAACCGCCTCTAGCGCGCGTCTAAACATCCCGCCCCTCACCTCAGCAGCATGTGCTCCGGTTGTATTGTAAACCAATGCATCGGTTATATTTTTTACATTTACATTTACATTTATTCATTTTGCAGATGCTTTTATCCAAATCGACTTACAAATAAGGACAATAAAAGTCAAAACTAACAAAAGAGCAGCAATATATTTTAAAGTGCAAATGACAAGTCTCGGTTAGCCTAACGCAGAACACATAGCAAGGTATTTATACATATATATATACATACATACATATATAGTATAGATATAGTATATAATATATAATTATATAATATACTATATGAGATATTCTGGGACTGCAGATTCAGTTGGGTAGGAGAATGTTGCAATCGACAGAAAACAAGAAACTGTACACTACCGTTCAAAAGTTTGGGGCAAATACAATTTTATAAAATCCCCTTATGCTCACCAAGGCTGAATTTATTTGATCAAAAATACAGTAAAAACTATAATATTGTGAAGTATTATTACAAGTGAACGGTACTGTTTTACTTGAGCATTACATAAAAATGTCATTTTAACATTAGTGTAATCATTTTAACATGAGTTTAGGAACTGAATAATAAAAAGGAAAAATAAAACACTGCGTAGTATTTACTCTTTGAATTCAATATGCACCGATTCTTATTTAAGCTACAAAAGCTATTTAGGTAAGACCAGTGAGTGATTTTCTCTTTGTCTTTTCTTCATGGCCCCAAATATTGCAAGCTGTAGCGATATGCATATTGCGATATGTACATTTGCGATATTTCGATATATATTGCACAGCCCTAATACATACATGATGCTGTTTTTTTTTAAGCAACTTTATTAATTATGTATGGTTTATAAACATTATTTTTAACATTATGCACTTTTTTTTTTACAGATAGTCATGCTATCTTATGCTTTGAATAAATGTGCATTAGTAATATTTTGCTCGATGCGCACTCTTGTGGCCTCAGGAGAGAAGCCAAAAGCTTTTTTCACCCTAATTGAAATTATGCCTTTTAAATTTGAATATTGATATTTAAGTAAAAAATTTGAATTTAGTTTTTCAGTCATTTTGACAGCCCTAATATGTATTCATGTACTACCACTTAACCCCTATGTAAAACTGACAAGAGCCCAGATAGGGCGCACGTAATCGCATGCGATATTTAATGCGCATCTTGTCAGAAAGACGGTTCTGTAATCAGCGGTAAATCTCTGTCACGTGCGTGCTTTCACATTGAGCATCATTAACTACACAGAGCCGTTGTTCACCGAAGAGTTGCGCAAAACCACGTTCATATTCGAGCGATTTTTTGCGCAACTCGTCAGTGAACAACAGCTCTGTGTAGTAAACGCTGCTCCATGTGAAAGCACGCACCTGATGGAGATTTACCGCTGATTACAGAACAGGCTTTCTGACAAGATGCGCATTAAATATTGCATGCGATTTATCGTGCAGCCCTAGTCCCAGAACAGAACAGCTGAAAATGACACTCACCATTGAACACTTCATTGAATTCTCCAGGGGGAGCGTGGGTCACAAAGTTAGCTGCGATGCGGACCTGCAGACATACCACATAATAAATTATAAGTGGACACATACTTGCCTAACTAAAACACTGCGGCTTCAGCACTACTGAATCACAGCCTGTTTCCAGCGAGTGACTCTAGAGATCAAATTACCCCATATTCACACCCTGTAAAACTTAAAGAACACACACCGCTGAGTCCTTAAAAATACACATATCCCAAATACAAACAACTGCTAAATGTCCAAAAACATCTAACTCAAACTGAACAGCTTATTCCTGCCCTCAAATATCCTCTCAACCTTAACGTCCTAATGTATCAGACCAGGACAAATCCACATCAGACCTGTTGTGTGCTATTAAAGCATCCAAGAAAAATATTTTGAAGTATTTGACTTAAACCTATTTAACATTACTTTAACTAATTAACTTAACTTTGTAGGGCTTCACATGTTGGCAAACAATATTTGCGATGATTATATATCAAGATTACTATATAACAGTATAAGCGATTGGAGGGATTATATCTCTCTGGCCTGGGAGCGCCTTGGGATCCCCCAGAATGAGCTGGAGGAAGTGGCCAGCGAAAAGGACGTACGGGTGTCCTTACACAGCCTGCTGCCACTGCGACACAGTCCCAGATAAGTGGTGGAAAATAGATGGAATGGGTGGATATAATAATAATAATAATTTTAATTCAAGTCAGATAAATTATAACTACTGTAATATTTCATTGTAAAATAAAAATAGAGTATACATATAACACATTGGATCCCATTAAATGTCATACAGCTAATGTCTTTCAAACCCACCAAAAGGAGCTGTTGAATACATATTTTTGACCAACAAAACACTTTTAATAAAAAAAGTTCAAGTTCAGTTTATTTATAAAGCACATTTAAAAAGGGCCACAGGCCGACCAAAGTGCTGTACAAGTTAGAATAAAATAATAAAAATATATAAGTACACTAAATAGCAGCAAAACAGTTAAAATAGAACACTCTTATGAAGTAGCATATCTCCAAGGAGCGCTTAGGAAGAAAGGATTTGATTTTCGATAGAGAATGAAGAAAGAAAAAGCTGGACCCAATGACCGCGCTTTTTCTTTCAATCTGCTTGTCAAATTTGAAGAGAAATTCGAAGGGAAAGAGATTAACATAATGGGAAGCATCTAGCAATCTGTCTAATTAGCATCTCATGTGGCCTAGCTGGGGAAGTCAGCTGAGCTCTGACAGTATGCAGAAAATGACCACATGTAATTAAAGGGGAAGAAAATATGTGGCAGTAAAATGCAGCTTTTAGAGAAGGGACAGATGCTGACAGAGACTGAACTAAAGAGCACAAATAAATCTGAATCTACCCGTCTGCTCCGTATAAAATCAAAACTACTGTCAAAGTAAAATACCTTTTGCTAAATTCTTTTTTAAAGATTATTATTGTGTGTATTTGGTGTAACAGAATATGTAAGACATCTTTTAATGTTCAAAAAACACATTATTTAAAAAAAATACTGTACATTATTGTAGGTCCACTATGCCCCGCCTCTCTCAAACAAGTCATTTTCTACAAAGTCCCTCCTTCCCGACAAGTGCCGTCTGCTCGGATTGGCCAGCGACCCAGTGCATTGTGATTGGCCGTACACCGCAAGCACTCGTCGGAAATGTGCCCCTTACCATAATCGCGAGCTTCAAAATAAATGAAAAGACAGAGCCCGAAAGAGGAACAGAGCCGCGTGACAGACAGTAATGAAGCTGGTATGTGTT
>JADLZN010003100.1:0-17500 GCA_018155175.1 Sinocyclocheilus anophthalmus
TGTGAACATGAGCTAGACCCCATTGTGCATACAAAATGTCATAGTTACACAAAAAAAAGCCTAAAATCTTGATTATCTAAAGCTGAAAATAAAGTACCCCAGATTTTAACACATCCTTGTTTTGTCTTGTTGCAGAAAATGCGATACCCTCCAGTGCAGGTATGTTGATTGAATAACTCTATATCAGTTTGTTTGTAGACAGTTGTGATAATCCGAATCTTATTTCCCAGGGTTCTGTCACGTTATGTGCCTATCCGTTCATATTGAACGCACAAGCCAAGACAACCGTGCTGCAAACAGATGCTGAGCTGCAAATGCAGGTAAAAAACAACAACAACAACTTGTTAACACTCACGTTAGCTTCAGGATTGTTCTTGTACTGAGTTGTTTGTTAACCGTTCAGTTTTGAAAGAAGTTTCTTCCTCACCACGCTGCATTTATTTTTGATCGAATCTACAGTAAAATTTGTGGAAATCTTTTTATAATTTGAATTAACTATTTTCCCAATCTGACTATATTTTAAAATGTAATTTATTACTATGAAGTCAAAGCTGAATTTTCAGCATCATTACTCCATAGTAATAGGAAGTTAAAGGAGTACATATTGCATTAGTCCATTGCAAAATCACGATTTGCTGTTGGTTTCAGAGTGGATACAGAGAAATTGCTCTGCCTGCTATGAAATATTCTCTATGACTAGTTTTGCCTGCTTGATTACTGTTCAGATGGCAGTAAGCGGCGCTAACTTGCACAACGTCTTCATGCTGTTGACTATGGAACCTTTGCTGGCAAGAAACCCTTTCCTGGTTCTCCATGTACGAAGGAACCTCTTAGTCAGCGATGCTCTCCGGGAGCTCACAGTCTACAATGACGTAGACTTGAAGAAGCCACTTAAGGTTTCTCTTTATCATCCCAATGCCAGACTGTTGTCTGGTCCATATTGTAGCATATTTTGACCAAGACCACCCACTTAGGCATAAGTTTGACTAACATACAATTTTATTGATCATTGCAGGTCATCTTTGATGGAGAGGAAGCTGTGGATGCTGGAGGAGTCACTAAGGAGTTCTTCCTGCTCCTTCTGAAAGAGCTGATGGATCCGATCTATGGCATGTTCACCCAATATTCAGAGTCCAATCTGCTGTGGTTCTCTGACAAAGTGAGTTCAGCCATAATACTGAAAAAATGGCTCGGATATAATGTGAATTCAAAACAAAATTTAAGTGCATATGCACTGTACTCCAATCTTAATATTAGTTGCAATATTTGATAGAAAGAGCCTGAAAGATGTGTTGCATATGTCTTTCATAGCTGTTTTTCAAAGGTAATTGGATTTTTCCATTGGCTTTTGAATTACTCCAGAAAATAGGCTTTGTGACCAACAAAAGTTTATGATTCTTACAAGTTTTGTTCATCATGATAATCTTCACAACTTTTATGAATTTTGAAGTCTAAATACAAATGCCAGAAGTAAAAAGCTAAATATACGAACCACTCTATAGTTGCATGATTTCAACATCACCACCACTGATCATCCATCAACTCTTTCAGTCTTTAATTAAAAACATTTTCCCTGAAAGTTTGAGTTAGAATAGTTTGCAAGAGCACCCTTATACAACAGGGATGAAGCAACTAGTGAAAGAATGAATTTTACTTGTTCAGGATGTGATGACGTTAAATTTCCCCGACCATGAAATATCTATAGAACCTATTTCGCCACTTGTTGCAACTTTTTCAGTCCGGAAAGCTTTAAAATCACAATGGGGTTAGTTCTGATCATTTTATGTCTTAGAATAAACTTGAAAATATCTTGAGCTTGAGTTCATAACAGGCCTTATTTAAAAAAAGAAAACCCATTGACTTCAGGATGATGGAAATGGAAGTGCTAAAATGCTAACTTGTTTCTGGGTTTTGGCCTACAAAAACATGTCATCACTGCAGCACTCTTTACGATCAGATTCACGACAGCTGTGGAAGCCTGCGTTCTTGACATTTAGCTGCGGATTCTTCTTTTGGGCCTTGGGCCTGCGGTGCCGCGCAGCGCTGGGGCGGTTTTTCCCTCCTCCTCTCTCTGTCTGTCTGTCTCTGTGTAGATCTGCAGTAAATCAGACGCTCTCCAGGTTAAGCACTGAGCAGCAGTCGAGCGGCGCTGCGCTCTTATTTAACACATGAGAACCTTACAGACTCAACCCGCCCGCTCTGTGTCTCGCGCCTCAGCGAGCCGCTCGCGCTTGTGTTTTCTTCTCCTACATTTAAGAGCAAAACTCGAGTGCTAAAATAGTTTGGCGCAGTAGAAACAAAGTGACCAGCACGCAGAGGTTCTTGGCTTTCTGTGGAGACTCAAACACGCGGCGAGGAAATGTTTGTTTTGCCCCGGTCAGATCAAACTCGAGGCGAGCATCAGCCTCGGAACAAAGCCGCGTCTGCATTTAATGCCTCGTTTAAGTGCAAAAGCTGATAAAAGATGAAACTCGTCCTCTGTGTGTTTCAGAAACAGTTTGAAAGTGAATTTAATGAAATGAGAATCAGTGAAGGGCGTGTGCAGTGTTTCATACAGATGTTGTTTTGGGCAGCTTGAAGCACAAACATCCGGACACTTCGAGTCTGTCTGTGACTCAGGTCTGGTCAGAAGATGATCTGTCATAATACTATAATAATAATAATAATACGAAGAACTCAGAGCCGAAGCAGAAACCGCAAGAGCTGAGTTACTGATAATCGTCAGTCCTTGTATGACTTCTCTTACCACACACATCCAACAGTGTTTTATTAACTCCAACGGCTATTTAAAATATTTAGTAAGCTAATTAATATATCTATAATATAGCTACATACATAAAATCATAATTTATTGGGTAATTTCAATTGGGAGTTGGTTGTCCTGAACCATAACCCCTAAATTTCAATTTAGGAAAATTATATTGAAATAATTTTTGCATTTTGTTTTTTTTTCCATTGTTCATTTTAAAACTATCTTTTTGATTATTTTAAACAGGAAAGTAAAAAAAAAACATTTATTTATACTTTTCTTTGTAAATGCTGGAACTATGTAAAAAAAAAAGAAAAGTGTCCCGCATTTCCACATCACTACTAAACAGTGCTGAGACTGAAATTAACAACAGCCCTACATTTATGATCAGGAAATATTTATGTCTCTCTCATAGCTACAGGGTGAGTAGATAGGCCCCATCATTTTGAGTTAAATGTGTTCAAAATCTGAAAATCTGTGTGTAACTCTAAGGAAGCAACCACCTGCTTGCACAGGGAGCGTGCTGGGGACTATTTTCAGGTGCTGCGTAATATCATTGCACCTGCTGGACCCATGGTACGGCAGCAAAGTTCCTTTATTATACCTTGAGTATAGTTCCTAGCCATATCGGCCGAGAAAATCGCAACTTTTCATTTTCCGACGGTCTTAGTACACAATGTAACTACAAAAGAGTCAAGTTTTAAATAGGAAAAATATAGAAACGCTTTGGTCATTTTTGAGTGAGATGCTAACGGTCTAATCAGATTCAATTATCTATGCTAAGCTAAGCTAAAAGTGCTACCGCCAACCCGGAGATCGGACTTGAACCGGATTTGAAAACGGTAAAACTCAACTGTTTAAAGGGGTCCTATTATGCTCTTTTACAAAAGGGCCTTTCGCACCGCAGGAACCTTTTCATAGTACCAGAACTAATTGTGGAACTACCCACTTTTCGGCGTTTTCGCACCGCCGGAACTGGGTGCGATTTTAGTACCGGACTGCCTTTTTCTAGAACCAAATTAGCTCCTACTCCGGAGCAGGGTCTAACCAGCACAACTGGTAATAATCTTGACGCAAGTAGACATTGATTGGCCAAACGCTTATGAAAACGCCCTCACCCGCCATGATTTAAAACGCTGTACTGTAAACATTGTGTCAACTTATTTCTCAAGTATGGAGAACAGCGATAGATGGACGGACGCTGAAGTGCAGGCACTTGTAGCAAATGTAGCACGGCCAGTTGTCGTTGGAGATTCTTAGTCCTCCTTTCCGTTCTTTCAGTCGCTTTACGTATACGTCGACTTTCCATGTCCATTATTGTGAAACCCGCGAGACACAACAAAAACAGCTCTGATCACAGCGTGCTCCATCCTCCTGTTGTTAATGTTGTTCTTTGTTTTTGTTGTTGAACGCCGCGCACAAATGATGTCGCTGTCGACCGGCTTACGTCACTTCTTAGTACACCCTGTCGGTGCGAAGGCACCCTTTAAATGGGGAAAAAAAAAAAAAAAAAAAAAAAAAAAAAAAAAAAAAAAAAAAAAAAAAAAAAAAAAAAAAAAAAAAAAAAAAAAAAAAAAAAAAAAAAAAGAAAAAAAAAAAAAAAAAAAAAAAAAAAAAAAAAAAAAAAAAAAAAAAAAAAAAAAAAAAAAAAACTGGAAATGTTCTGCACAAAATCGTCCCAGTACTTTAGTACTGTACATTTAGTTCTGGAACTAAAGCGGTGCGAAAGGCCCTAAAGTCATGATTTTTGTTTTGGGGGTGTACTAGAACATGCTCTCATGCTTGGTGGTTCGAAAAACGTATTATTTTTTCACATAATTTACATTATTACAGTTTTTCTCAAATGCTAAAACACAAAAGCCAATCCTCTAAACCCAATGACCAGTTGTCTAAACACATTTACTAAATCTAGCCATCATTTTCCAATATCATAAACACATGTCACTTGAAGACACAATTCACAAAACACAATCCTCCGTTCTCATAAATCTTAACACATTTTTCTTTGCTAAAACACAAGTTGCAAAAGAACTCAAATGAAAGCTCATGTGATGCAAAATGCTTGCCACAGTCAGCAATATTTGAACACAATGAACACACCTGGCATCATTCACACAATGACTCAAAATTGAAGACACTTGTTGCTAATGCTGTGACCACATGTATAAAAGCAAGTTCAGAGTGCACAGTTTTCTGAAGATTCCAAACAAACACAATGGATGAAGGCAGAGTCAGGGGAAGAGGAGCAGGCCATGGAAGAAGAGGAGCAGGCCAACGAGGAAGAGGAGAAGGTCCAGGAGGGAGAGCAAGACAACCTCGCACCATCATTACGGACGAGATGCGAGTAACAGTCATTGACCATGTCATTGTCCATGGCATGACAATGGCTGAAGCAGGACTACGAGTCCGTCCAAACCTGAGTAGGTTCACCGTGGCCACCATTATCAGGGCATTCAGACAACACAACAGGTATTGTACTCTATTGCTTTCTTTGTCACAATACAATTTTACAAGCCTGTGAAAGTAGTCTATTGGTTTCAAATCAGTTGTTACTGTATTGTAAAACATGTCAATTGACAACACATGTTTCTTTCTTTAGAGTTGAAAGAATGCCACACAGAGGTGGGAGGGTTGCCATATTTACAGCGGCACAAGAAACCCTCATTGTGGATATGGTTCGTGAGAACAACCTCATCAGACTCCGGGAGATCAGAGACAAATTCATTGCCGATAATGTCAACTTTGAGAGCATTGATGTCAGCTTGGCCACAATAGACCGAGTTCTCCGGCGCCAAAAGATGCGGATGAAACAGGTGTATAGGGTTCCCTTTGAGCGCAACTCTGTGCGACACAAAGACCTACGTTACAAGTATGTGCAAGTAAGTATACATCCATGTTCACAGTACAGTTAGTGGACATACTGTGTTGCTCAGTGGCCTACATTACTTCTGGACAATACTGTGCTACTGTGATTGACTGTTGTTCTGAACACCTGTGCACTTTCACATTTTCACAGATGATATTACAGTTGGACGCGATGGCCAGACCTCATGAGTACCTCTTCCTGGATGAGGCTGGCTTCAACCTGCAGAAACGAAGGCAAAGAGGCCGTAACATCATTGGCCAAAGAGCCATCACTGAGGTTCCTGGCCAACGGGGAGGGGTAATATTACTCTTTGTGCGGCCATGGGTTTGGAGGGGCTTGTCCACCGGCATGCTGTCCTTGGGTCTTACAACACCCAACGTCTCCTCCCCTTCCTAGAGGAGCTAAAAGACATCCTCCTGGACCGCCAACAACACCATCCTGGGCCCGCACATCACATTTATGTGATCATTTGGGACAATGTACGCTTCCACAAAACAAACCAAATCAGAGAGTGGTTCACCACCAACAGTAACCACTTTTTAAACGTCTGTCTGCCACCCTACTCCCCTTTCCTGAACCCTATAGAGGAGTTCTTCTCATCGTGGAGATGTAAGGTTTATGACAGACAACCATACACTAGAGAGAACCTCCTAAGGGCAATGGAGCTGGCCTGTGTTGACATCCCAGTGGAGGCCTTCCAAGGATGGATTCGCCATTCCAGGGCGTTTTTCCCGCGGTGCCTGGCAAGAGACAATATAGCCTGCGATGTGGATGAGGTGATGCAGCTCAGCGAGATGATGCCGCACAGTGATTGTGGTGTGAATAAAGTAAATAAAAAAACTTCACACCCTGATCATGTTTTCAAGAGTACTGTTGTGTGCAATAGATTCTGTTTTTGCATTGAGATTTGTTACAGTAGTGTACATGCAGAATTTACTATAGATTTATACTCTTCATATGAAACTCACAAATCTAAATGCCTAATCCTCTGCAGAGATCTAAGAACATCCATTACTGTAAAGTTTCTAGAAATATGCATTGGCAGTTATGAAACAAAGAACCTTCTCACAAATTGAGCATTGTGCTTTCAATTGTTTTGCTGTAGTGTGTAATAATGTGTATAGTGTTTACATTTTTGAAAGCTTCGAGCTGCTCTTTTGGTGTGAAAGTTTGAGTTTTGAAGTGAGAAGGTGTGGTTGTTTATGTAGCTTTAGAAAAGGGTGTTGTGTTTAGACACTGGGGAACATGGAGGAAACGTTTGTGAAATGTGTTTTAGCATTTGAGAAAAACTGTAAAATACCTTTCTCCCCAGGCTGGCACAAACGGCTGGATTAGTTCCGGCTTTGATGAAGCTCCGCCTTCTGAAAAACAAAATGTGTTGTGATTGGTCAGCTGTCCCAGTGCGTTGTGATTGGCGAACAGCTTAGACGGTGTTTCAGTACTGCCCCGCCCCTTGCTCCGTCTTTCAACAAAAGCTTTTGGGAATCCGGCACTGTCCTCCCTCATGTTGTGGAAGCTGTCCTCAGTAAAATGCACAGCACACAATAGCAAATTGGGGTAATAATGCTCAGGACCCAGAGTTAAAATAAATTTGCAACCACTGTTTCCGGACATCATCCGCTTTCGGAAGCCCAAACAAAGACGTTTGGGCACGGAGGTAAAAAAAAACAGCGTTTCAGGCGGTCGCACACCGGACGAGAAGCGCAGCGTCGCGCCACCTCTTTAAAATTCAAATACTTTATTTTCTATGAGTGTAGCACACCGGCGGCGTCTGTCCGCGGCGCCCAGCTACGTCGTGTTGTACTTGTAAGAATTGTTCTAGACGTGCCGAAAATTTTACGCTCTAGCACAACAGCTCTTCTTGGTTTTCTCTGATGCACTAACTCTGCAGCAGCTCTTCTTCTTCGTTTTCTCGTCTGATGCGCTCACTCAACCATGCGTTCTAACCACGACCTTGCCCCTCACCACCCCGCAACCATTAGAATTTCTGTAGGCGGGAATTATTTGTAATGATATTCTAATGAGCAGTGTTGGGGGTAATATATTACAAGTAACGCAAGTTACGTAATCAGATTACTTTTTCAAGTAACTAGTAAAGTAACGCATTACTTTTAAATTTACAAAGAAACATCTGAGTTACTTTTAAGTAACGCAAGTTACTTTTTTTTTTCAATGTATTGATTGACAGCTCTCCTGTCCCCATGCTGAGAGAAATCAGAAGATGTTACTGTAGTTCTAAAATAAATATGAATATGCATTAATTCATCTCACTCACACACACAAAAAAACAGATTCGGTTTTCCTCAAAATGAATAAAAATAATGCACTCAGAATATGACGCAAACCTGCAATAATTAAATGTTAAACAACACAAATATCCTTTATGTATTTAATCCCATTCTATTAACCAATGTCTTCGATGATGCAGTTCAACCGTACTAATAAGCACACATTACTCTAGACAAACATTTGTGTCTTTTTTTTATTGCTGAAGTGCATTCTACTGTACGGACGTAAATGTACTTTCCCTTCATCCTGAGGCTTATTCATTTCACTTCTGGAGTGAAAAAGCTTTTATATTTGCCAAAAATAAAACATTTTTACTTTAAAAACAAACAAGCAAACCCTGTACAGATTTAAAAAGTAACCGCTAGCAAGGCATATAACGGATCCAACATGTACACTTTGCCATTACACAAAAAAAAAATGGTAACAGGTGATCTAAACTAAAGTAGTTACTTTTCTAGTATGGCAGTAACGCGCATATTGTACGCATTAACCTTTTAAAGTAACTTTCCCCAACACTGCTAATGAGCCGCTTTGTGATATCTCAAAGCCCTGAAAACAAATCGCTGAGTCCAAACGCGCCGTTCGGTTGTATTTTACCACGAGGTATTGTAAACAAACGGACTTGAGATTTTTAACCTCTATATCTTTTTGTAATGCCCAAATATACTCACTACACAACTTGACTCAAATTACAAAAGTGAAAAAGCTATAGGACCCTCCTAGGACATTGGAAATTGAGCCTATTTTCAAAAATAGTGTAGCGTCTACACAATCAGACCGCCAGGTGTGGAGGCGTGGCTTCGGCGGTCGGTGTTGGAGGGAAGTTCAGTGATTGGTTTGAAATCTTACAGACTCTAAACCAATGGGCGACTCGCACGCTCTTTTAAATACAGTAGAGCGGGGCTCACGGGATTATTCATATTTCTCCGTTGTTGAAGTAATTGTTACTTTATTATATTCAACCATGAGTGGAAGAGGTAAAACCGGCGGCAAGGCGAGAGCGAAGGCCAAGAGTCGCTCCTCCAGAGCAGGGCTGCAGTTCCCCGTCGGTCGTGTTCACAGGCTTCTCCGCAAAGGTAACTACGCTCAGCGCGTCGGTGCCGGAGCTCCCGTCTATCTGGCGGCTGTGCTCGAGTACCTGACCGCTGAGATCCTGGAGCTGGCTGGAAACGCCGCCAGAGACAACAAGAAGACCCGCATCATCCCCCGTCACCTGCAGCTGGCGGTGCGCAACGACGAGGAGCTGAACAAGCTTTTTGGCGGAGTGACCATCGCTCAGGGCGGCGTGCTGCCCAAGAAGAGCGAGAAACCCGCCAAAGCCAAGTAGACGCGCTCTAGTCTGTTTCTGGAACACAAAGGCTCTTTTAAGAGCCACCCATTTTATCTCTCACAGAGCAATTTTTCTAGTAAATTTGCTAGGAATAACATGCCATAAATGTGTGCAGCCAAATATGCATTATATCAACTAAATCCTACAATTATGAACATTCATGACATCCACTATTCAGAATGATCTTTATTTGTCAAGTGTAGTCAAAAACACAAGGACTTTTTTCTGTGTGGTTTCCAGTAGCTCTGGGTACATATAATATATGCATACACTACAAAATAGAAAGCTAGAAAAAAAAGTAAATTGAGATGAAACTAATGCGCACCAAGATCGGTAAGTTTGTATATTGTATATGCAACGAAGTAAAACAACAGAAGTATGTTGAGGGAACGATTGAGATGCTGCATGAGTTCACCTGAGAGGCCTGCTGGGTCTGAGCAGATGTCTCCGTGACCTGCTTGTTGAGGAAAAACAGGCTACTATCTTGAATTTCGGGAAGATGCTACCTGAGCAATGAGACGGATCCAGTGTTTATCACGCATTAGGTATATATGATATTAGAGAGACGACCATCGGCTAAAAGCTATAAAAGTAGAGATGCATGCTCACTTGCTTTTGTCCCACACGGAGCTCACTGCTGTATTGTCTGACCTTGCAAGAATAAAAAATAAAACTGTCTCTGACAGTGTTCTTGATTTAAGAAGAACAATTCTATTACAATATATTTACGGTGTAAGTATCTATTATTGCTCCATGTGGCATAAACACCTAAGAGTACTGGATTACACGTTTATGCATTATAACATCTGTGAGATAACTAAGAGAATTATCCTTGCCCAGTTGTATTAATTCTATACAAATGTTAATGTAATTTTGATGACATCCGATTATTGAATAGTTCAGAATGAATTAATAAACGCGAGTATGAAGTCTATAACTTGTTTGTTTGATGCGTAAAGTAATAAACAGAACAAAGCATTTTAAGCGGGAGACACAGACACGTTTGAAAACAGGAGACGCGCAGTCATTGGCTGGCAGTCGTGCGCAGACGTCACACATCAGCCAATCACAAGCTCCTGCACCCTGACGCCATCCTGAGACGCTTTAAAAGCAGCTGTGTTGCAGAGATTGTTACTTTCAACGCTCGAAGACTGAAAGAAGTCAGACTGCAGCGATGGCAAGAACCAAGCAGACGGCTCGTAAGTCCACCGGCGGCAAAGCCCCGAGGAAGCAGCTCGCTACTAAAGCCGCCCGGAAGAGCGCCCCAGCCACCGGCGGCGTCAAGAAGCCTCATCGCTACAGGCCCGGCACCGTGGCTCTCCGAGAGATCCGCCGCTATCAGAAGTCCACCGAGCTGCTGATCCGCAAACTGCCTTTCCAGCGTCTGGTGCGAGAGATCGCTCAGGACTTCAAGACGGACCTGCGCTTCCAGAGCTCCGCTGTCATGGCCCTGCAGGAGGCCAGCGAGGCTTATCTGGTCGGTCTGTTTGAGGACACCAACCTGTGCGCCATCCACGCCAAGAGAGTCACCATCATGCCCAAAGACATCCAGCTGGCCCGCCGCATCCGCGGAGAGCGCGCTTAACCCGCCGCTGCAGCAGCGCAGGACCCCCAAAGGCTCTTTTCAGAGCCACACAATCACACTGAACCAGAGAGTTTCTGCTGGAACGCTCAATATAACGAGGAGACTAACATCGCCTGTCTTTAGGAGAAATTCTGAATGGGTAAAAATTTTATGAGATTTAACAACTTTCGTTTCTCATAATACACAGACACGCACAGGCGAAACATGACCGATGTGTAACTTAATCACTTAATAAAATGAAATAGTTTTAAGTTAATGAAACTTTAATATGGTATAAATACATGCTTGTTTGCATGTGTATATAATACAGTGAAGTGCAAATACATAAATATAACAATAGAAAACAAAAATCACTCATGAAAGAAAAGAGGTAAACTACAGTAACAAATATATAAATAACTACAAATGAATCGCAGCATATGCCAACAAACCTAGAAATTATATACTCCAAAAACAAACCATATATGGCACATACAATACATAAGAAACAAAGAAAAAGACAAAATACACTACAACAAGGCAGCATTAAAATGGTCTTTTATAGGTCTTTTATAACATGTTAAAGAGGAACTTTTTTCTCTTCTTTCGCTAGATGGGAAAGCATTCTATAATTTAATACCACTAACTCGTATCACGTATTGACCTCTACAAGTGAGAACTTCAGGAAGATGAAAACTTGAAAATGTATTAATTAAATAACAGTGAACCGGTGAATTTACTTTAAAATACGTTCTACACTGCTCTGGAGCGTTACCCTCACCTGGTTATTAATATCATCGATAGTAAGAACCTGAAGTTTAATATAATAAAGACGCAGATGAAGTATATGTGTTTGCTCGGGATGCGATCCTAACAAAACGCTTCTGAAGAATAAAGATGTTTTGGAGAGTAGTAGGAAAAGCACTCGCCCAAACTATATTACAATATGAAAGACGAGGATAAATTAAACTATAGTAAAGCGTAAGAAGACACTCTGTAGTAGCAAGATGCCTAACCCTCCTGATTCTGTAGATTTATGTATTTGTCTGCTCACGTACTCGACTTGTTCCCTACGACTCTAAGTCTCATCAAGAAAAACTCCCAATAATTGAGTTGTTGACACTTGAGGCACCTCAGTGTTTAAATTACACTAATTAGCATAAACATTTAGACCATCATTTGCATTCTTAATCAATTAAAATTTGAGTGAGAGGTAACTAAGGTTGTGTCATCAGCAAACATTACTGGAGAAAACATATTCGACAATCATTTATCTAAATAAGAAATAGCAATGGTCCAAGTATGGACCCCTGAGGAACCCCACAGTGTAGACTTGCTTTGCTGGAGTAGCAACCCTTAAACAAACAAACTGTCTTCTATTAAAAATGCAATTCTTCAACCATTTATGTGTAAAATCATGGAAATTATATTTGTACAACTTTCCCAATAAAATGTAATGAATAACTGTACCAAAAGCTTTTAACCGGTCTAAACATATAAGTTTGCAAGTGCAAGGATAACCTTCTCAATCAAGTGAAGCAAAGCCATAGAATGTTTTTTTTATTATTCTTCTTTTCAGAATCCATATTGATGTTTGTAAAGAATATAATTTGAGCCTAAGTGAAAGTAAGACATGCGGATCATCTGCTTTAAACCGAGGAATAACTTTAGCTATTTTTAAATCCTCCGGTACAATGCCTGTTTTCAGAGAAATATAAAAACGTGAACAAGTGGATGCGATATTGAACATTTCACCTGCTTGACAAAGAAATACAGAAATATCATCACGGCCATCTGAATATCATTTTAATTCATCAATAATTTAACTTATTTCCTGAATTTCAGGTGGCTTAAAAGTAGAAATAACAGGAAAGTTTCCTGATATATGATCCTGGGGTACATCATTACCAGTCGGGATATTGTTAGCTAATTTCTGTTTGAAGAATGAACTATGATTTCTACACAAGTCTGAAACGTCTTTCTTGCTGCTGCAGCAGTTCAGACGCATTCCTCTGCTGCTGTTTGTGTGGTTTGAGCAGCACGGCCTGTTCGGCCCAGAGATCTCCTGAAGCATAAACCTCCACAAAGTACAGCTAAAGTCTGCAATTTAAAGTAGATTAGACTGTTCTTAGCTCAAGCTTCAAATATTATACTTCAGGCAGGATTCTTCAGATTATTGTTTGATTGAAAACCTTCCACAAGTTCAGAAAAACACTGCAGCAGCTTCTCAGCCGGCGGGGTTTGATCTGTGCTTCATACATGTACACATGATGCAGGTGATCTTATAAATCTGTGTCAGACTGATGTTTTAAACATGGGTTTTAATCTGAAACACGGGACAGATATCGTTAGATCAGGTTTGGATGAAACCTCATCGTGTCCTGCTCTAGCTAGCGGGGGAGGGGCGCCATGTGACGCGCGCTGGTTTCCCTTAGGTCCTGTAAGCAGATGTAAACGGCCTCCTGGAGTAGTTTGTTTATCATGCCTTTATTTTTTGCACCAAATTATGGAGGGTTGTCTCAAGAGTACTGATCGTTTATAATGTTCACTGGTCAAATCTTTAGCTATACACATCCTTAATGAGGCACTTAAACTGGCAGTAATGCTTTGGTCTGAATCAGACGTTCGTGAGGTCTGGAGAGACTGCTCGGAAGCTGTGGCTGCTGCTGTCTTAAGTTGCACTCATTCCAAGAGCTGTTTTGCTGCCGTTGTCTTTAGCTTTAAGAGGAACACCCACTTGTCTGAGAGAGTTGCCAGTCTTTGCACTTGTTCATGATCTGCTGCTAAAGGGACGAACTGAGCTCCTGAAGCTTCACTGGTTTGCTGTTTGCTGAAGAAGCGCTCTGTTTCTGTGAGTCTGCCGTCTCTAAACCAGATGAAAACACAAGAAAGAGTTGTATTCGGGACAAAACACGTTGTGCTTTGATTTCTTTGAGCGTGTATTCTGCTCATTCTACTTTAACCTCATGTATAATCCGTCAAAAATAACAAAAAAAGAGTTTTTCGTCCATTTATTCCATTTTTAAAGACATTATTTATTTATTTGAAGCGCTTAATTTATTTTTAACCGTCTGGTGTTGATCATTTGTTTGATTGTATATAATAATATAGTATTTTGAGTGAATTTTCATGCTATTTAATATTCCTGCAATAATTATGATTATTATTATTTAATTATGATACATTTTTCCCATTGAAAATGATACAAATTAGTTTCTAATATTTTTCTGTTACTTCAGTTATGGCAGTATTTCATGTTAAAATACATACAATGCCTTTAAAACCACTGTATGAAGGCAGATTATTTTCATCTGGTTGAGCAAAAAAGAAAAACATCTGCACTTCACTGGTTTAGCCTCTATCGTCCTATAGAGCTCTAGTCTAAAGCTTATAAATGAGTTATTAATGTTTAGAACATAAATACTTTTTTTTGTAAGTTGTGGATTTGGATTTATAGAAATACATTCTCAAGACCACTTGTTGTAAAGGTTGGTCTGAATGTCAGTTTTGCAATGCTCTTCCTGCATCAGACCTGAATACACTGTAATTACACGTAACACCAAAGTTCCCAAAGAATTGGTAACACCTATGACTAGGAAGCTTATACGAGTGTTAATCATTGATTTAAATCTGTGTTGTGTGTGTGTGTGTGTGTGTGTGTGTGTGTGAGCTTGGGTGTGTGTGTGTGTGTGTGTGTGGTGTGTGTGTGTGTTTGTGTGTTGTGTGTGTGTGTGTGTTTTTTTTTTTTTTGTGTGTGTGTGTGTGTGTGTGTGACTTGTGTGTGTGTGTGTTGTTGTAAGTGAGCGTTGTGTGTGTGTGTGTGTGTGTGTGAGCTTGTGTGTGTGTGTGTGTGTGTGAGCTTGTGTGTGTGTAGTGTGTGTGTGTGTGGTGTGTGAGCTTGTGTTGTGTGTGTGTGTGTGAGCTTGTGTGTGCTTGTGAGTGAGTGTGTGTGCTTGTGAGTGAGAGTGTGTGTGTGAGTGAGAGTGTGTGTGTGTGTTTGTGAGTGAGTGTGAGGTGTGTGTGTGTGTGGTGTGTTGTGTGTGTGTGTGTGTGATGTGTGTTTGTGTGTGTGTGTGTGTTGTGTGTGTGTGTGTGTGTGTAAGTGCGTGTGTGTAAGTGATCTTGTGTGGGTAAGTGAGTGTGTGTGTGTGTGTGTGTGTAAGTGTGTGTGATGTGTGTGTGTGTGGTGTTTGTGAGCTTGTGTGTGTGTGTGTAAGTTGAGCTTGTGGGTGTGGTGGTGGTGTTGTGTGTGTGTGGTGAGCTTGCTTGTGTGTGTGTGTTTGTGACTTGTGTGTGTGGTGTGGGTAATGTGGGTGGTGTGTGTGTGGTGTGTGTAAGTGAGCTTGGGTTGTAAGTGAGTGTTGTGTGTGTGTATGTGTAAGTGAGTGTGATGTGTGTTGGTGTGTGGTGTGTGGTGTAAGTGAGCGTGATGTGAGTGTGTGTGGTTTGGTGAGTGTTAGTGTGTTGTGTGTGGTGTGAATTGCGTGTGTTGTAAGTGGCTTGTGTGTGTAAGTGAGTGTGTGTTGTGTGTGTGTGTGTGTGTGTTTTGTGTGTGTGTGTGTGAGAGTGAGTGCTTGTGTGTGTGTTTGTGTGTATGTGAGTGAGTGTGTGTGTGTCTGGATGTGAGTGTGTGTGTGTGTGTATGTGTGTGTGTGTAAGGAGTGTGTTGTGTGTGTGTGTGTGTGTAATTGTTGGTTGTGTGTGTGGGTGTGTGGTGTGATGTGGTGTGTGTGTTAAGTGAGTGTGTGTGTGTGTGGTGTGGTAAAGTGACTTGTGTGTTGTTAAGTGAGTGTGGTTGTGTGTGTGTGTGTGTAAGTGAGTGTGTGTTGGTAAGTGAGTGTGTTGTGTGTGTGTGTGCTTGTAAGTGATTGTGTTGGTGTGTAAGTGGATTGTGTGTGTGTTGTTGTTTAAGTTAGTGGTGTGTGTGTGTGTAATGAGCTTGGTGTGTAGGGTGAGTGTGTTGTGTGGTGTAAGTGATCTTCGTGTGTGGTGTGTGTGTGTGTGTGTGTGGTGGTGTTTGTGTGTGTGTGTGTGTGAGTGTGTTTTTGTGTGTGTGTGTGTGTGTAATTGAGTGTGTGTGTGTTGTGTGTGTGTGTGTAATTGAGTGTGTGTGTGTGTGTGTGTGTGTGTAATGAGTGTGTGTGTGTCTGTGTGTGTGTGTGTTGTGTGTGTGTTGTGTTGTGTGTGTGTGTGTGTGAGTTGTGTTGTGAGTGTGTTGTGTGTGTGTGTGTGTGTGTGTGTGTTGAAGTGATTGTTGTGTGTTTGTGTGTGTGTGAGTGTGTGTGGGTGAGAGAGAGTGTGAGTGTGTGTGTGTGTGTGTTGTTTTGTGTGTGTGTGATACAGTGAAGTTTTTAGTTCCTCCTCAATGATGAAGTTACATTATTGTACCCTTAAGGCCAGTTTGTACCTTCTCTTTCTGAGTGTAATTAACTGTACGCATTGTAAGAATAATTTTGTGTTGAAGTCAATTAAAACAAAACAAACAAATCAGGTGAATCATATGGTGTTTCAAATGTTAACCAGCTATTCACATAGACCACTGTTTTTAGATTGTAATAATATTTCACAATATTCCTGTTTTTACAGTATTTTTGATCAGATAAATGCAGCATTGGTGAGCATAAAAGACATGTAATGAATGCAAATCAAGTCAAGTCTGCTTTATTTTCAATTCTTCCACATGTACAGCACATACATACAGAGTATTGAAATTGCGTTACTCTCAGACCCCTTGGTGCATACAGATAACACTAACAATAGAACATAAATACAGATTTAAATATAAAAATACAATATACAACTATACAAATATACAAATAATGTAAAATATATATATATATATATAAAGCACAAGGCATATGGCAGATAGAGTGCAAACCAGAAAAGTAAACAACAGTGCAGATATAATTATTTGTAGTGCAAATGTACGGTTTCTGTTATTTCTATTTTTTATAGAAATAGACTAGACATTAAGTGCTGTGCATGGAAATCAGCACGTGCTACTATTTTTACGGTTGTTTCTGAACAAGTGTCTGGATCTGAAGTGTATGGGATACGATGGTCCATGTTTTTACTCATAATAATAATAATAATAATAATAAAGAGCGCTTCAGTGGAACGCGTGCGTGTGACGTCACAGAGCGTGACGCGGTGACGCTGTGACGCGTGTCGCGCGGCGGGGCGTGGCTCAGGCATCATGGCGGAGGGGGAGCTGGACGTGGATTCTCTGATCTCCAGGCTGCTGGAGGGTGAGTGAGCGGCCTTCATCTTCATCTTCGCTCCGCTCGGCGTCCTGCCGTCGAGTTCGGCGGGTTTACGCGCTCTTCTGCTCCAGAGGCCCGTGTGTTTGCGTCAAACGTGAGCGCGCGCGGCCCGCGACAACAAACCGACGTTTCAGCGGAAAGCGCGGCTGTATTTTACACTTTAAACCAGACGGGGATCATAATAATCGCTATATTTGGGGATCCAGGGTCGTGAGGAAGTACATACAATCGCTACAGAATCGTAAAGTGAAGTGTGATCAGTAGAGCGAGTTGTAATGGGTCTCCCTGCGTGTGAAGGAAGATTAGCAGACTTTAACTAATACCCTAAGCGAGTGTCCCGATGCAGAGAGACGCGTGAGAGCTAGCGTGAGCTGTATTAGCACTATGGGTTATTATGGGGAGTGTTTATGGCATACAGACGGAGTTCCCGTCGCTCTCC
>JADLZN010003100.1:20000-76658 GCA_018155175.1 Sinocyclocheilus anophthalmus
GCAGCAGACGGATGAGCTCCATCACAGAGCCTGTCGGGTTAATAGAAAGCCCTATGAAATACACTTATGTATTTAATTTTTCATTCACAACCCTCTACGCACACCTTGGCAATATAATCGCCATTGGCTAGTAAATTTTCTAGTTTACTCGCCAGACTGATATACTTTACTATTTTACACACACACACATAGTGTATTATGTGATTCCACCAAATCAGCTTATCTTTGTAAAATGACACCGATTCAGTCAATCAAGCATTATATTATGATAATTAAGTACTATTTAATGATAGAACTTTAGTGATTAGAACTAAAACTTGGTAAACATGTATGTAAGCATATTTGTCATTTTAACTGAACGTAGGACTAGTGCTGATGCTTAAGATATTGTGGCTTCTGGGTTTCTGACAAAAATATATATTTATATATAGATAGATAGCCTAATAGTACTAGATAATAGCAATTATTATTAAAAATAATACTACTACTAATTCTACTATACTAACGATATACAGCGCACTAAGATCTGATGAACTGCTGGGTTCATTAACATTAATCACATTGTCAGCGTTCGCATAAACTGATTTGCTGAAATCAAAACAATAGGTGAGCGCCAACCAATGAGATTGCCGTTTGCGCATTAGCTCCGCCCACTACAGGAGAAACCAGCATATCTTCTGCTTGAGTGTTAGTGTGTCAAATACAGGTGCGGCGCATCCATGAGTGAACTGACTAGTACAGATCGCTGATCAGAGAGCAACACTCAGTAGAAGTGTTCAGCGACGAGAAAAATATATCTAAGCTAAAACTTGTAATTAGCCTCTAACACACACTGATGAGTAAAATCTGAGAATTGATTAGCAATTGGCTAACGATAGACATCATTTAGTCGCCAGAGTGAATATTTAGTCGCATATTCGAGTGATTTACTCACAATGTAGAGGGTTGAAATTAGTGCTGGGTTTCGATTGCTAAACAAATTTATACAATTCTTCCTCTCCTATAGTAAAGTATGAGTGGAATTGTTCCTCGGGGGATCTATAGTGCATTATCTGATGTGATACTGTGGCTGATGGCTGCATGGTTATAATTTTATCTCTACTAATATCGATCTTGGAAGTAAAGTAGTTCATGAAGTCATTATTGCTGTGCTGTTGGGAAATGTCTGTGTCTGTTGATGCTTTATTTTTCGTTAACTTAGCCACTGTATTGAATAAATGCCTAAGGTTGTGTTTGTTCTCTTCTAAGAGAGACAAAAATAAGTAGATCTAGCAGTTTTTAAGGCTTTTCTACAGGAGGAAGTACTTTCTTTCCATGCAATACGAAATACCTCTAGTTTTGTTTTCTTCCAGCCGCGCGCCATTCTCCGGGCTGCTCTCTTTGCTCTCTACTCTCTGTTTTCCTAAATCTTCTTTAAGTGTAAAGGAGCAACAGTGCTAGAAAAGAGAGTTTATAGTTTCTGGTACAACATCAAGTTTTTCTGAGCTATTGGATGTGCTGAGGAATTGAGTCAGCAAGATTATTTACAAAGCAGTCTTTTGTTGTAGAAGTGATGGTTCTGCCATATTCATAACAAGGAGTTGAGTTTGCAGCTCAAACAGCACAAGAAACTGATGACTGTTTGAGTAAATGTGGTTTCTGCGGATGTTAACGCTGCTGTCCGATGTTTCGTCAGTGCGAGGATGCCGTCCAGGGAAGATCGTTCAGATGACGGAGGCGGAGGTTCGGGGTTTGTGCATTAAATCACGTGAGATCTTCCTCAGTCAGCCCATCCTGCTGGAGCTGGAGGCTCCGCTCAAGATCTGCGGTGAGTCTGACAGAGTCACACCCTTCCTTCAGTTGGAGAGCTGTTTGTGAAGATCGTGAGTCATGTGTCCGCTCCTCGTCCACAGGTGACATCCACGGCCAGTACACGGATCTGCTGCGGCTCTTCGAGTACGGTGGCTTCCCTCCGGAGGCCAACTATCTGTTCCTGGGAGATTACGTGGACCGAGGGAAGCAGTCACTGGAGACCATCTGCCTACTGCTGGCCTACAAGATCAAGTACCCAGAGAACTTCTTCCTACTCCGCGGGAACCACGAGTGCGCCTCCATCAACCGCATCTACGGCTTCTACGACGAGTGTGAGCCACGGAGCGCTCCTTCTGCTCCTGTCTGATGGAGCGCTTCAGTCGTGTTTTGTTTTTGTGTGTGATATTTTATCTTGTTTGTTGTGGTTTGTTGTATTTTCCTTCAGGCAAGCGCAGGTTTAATATCAAGCTGTGGAAGACGTTCACCGACTGCTTCAACTGTCTGCCGATCGCCGCTATCGTGGACGAGAAGATCTTCTGCTGCCACGGAGGCAGGTTTAGCAGCGCCGCCTTCATTAGCGCAAATAATTGATTAGACGGTCTGTAATTTAACCGGTGGGTTTTCTCTTCCAAAGGTCTTTCACCAGATCTTCAGTCGATGGAGCAGATCAGACGCATCATGAGACCAACGGATGTACCTGACACAGGTGACACACATAAACACAAACACTCACACCACACATAAACACTCACTCACACACACACACACACATAAACACACACACACTCACACACACACACACACACAGAGACACAGACAGACACACACAGAGACACAAACACACACACACACACCTAAACACACACACACACACAAACTCCCTCACACACACACCTACAACCCAACACTCTCTCTCTTCTCTCCTCTCTCTCTCTCTCACACACACACTCACTCATTCACACACTCTCACTCACTCACTCACACACACATAAACACAAACACACAAACACAAACACTCACACACACATAAACACTCACACCTGCCACACCCAAACATAAACACTAACACACACACACATAACACAAAAACTCAAAACACATAAACCCACACACATAAACACAACCACTCACACCACATTAAACGCCACTCACACATAAAACACAAACACCCATCACACATACACACACACTCACACACACATACACACTCACACTCTCTCTCTCTCTCTCCTCTCTCTCTCTCTCTCTCTCTCTCTCCTCACACACACTCTCCTCACACACTCACTCTCTTCACATAAACACTCACCACACACATACACACTCCACACCACAAACACTCACACACACACACAATAACCATCACACACATAACACTCACACACACAACAATAAACAAAAACATTCACACAACACATAAACACTCACCACACAGCACAAAACACAAACACTCACACATAAACCAAACACTCACACACACCTAACATAACACATAAACACAAACACACCACACAAACACTCACTCACATTCACATAAACACACACTCACACACACAAACAAACACAAACACACACACACATAAACACAAACACTCACACACACAAACACACAAACACTCACACAAACACACAAACACACACATAACCCACAACACTCACACACATAACACTCACAACACATAAAACACAAACACTCACACACAAAAAACACAAACCTTCCACACATAAACACAAACACTCCACCCAAAACACACACACACATAAACACTCACAAACACTCTCTCTCTCTCACACACACTCTCACTCACACACTCACTCTCACTCTCTCACACACACAAACACTCTCTCTCTCTCACACACACCCACACACTCACTCTCACTCTCTCACACACACACACACTCACACACACACATACACACACAAGCACTCTCGCTCTCACACACACACTCTCACTCTCTCACACAAAACAAAACACTCACTCACACCACCTCACTCATCATTTTCGGCTCAGTAATCACACAGGAAATGTGTTTTTCCTCTTATATGCTGATATGGTAGGCGTTCATTCACATGAGCACAGGGACAGTGTGTGAATAATAATAAATAGTAATAATAAATTTTATTTAAAGGCGCCTTTCAAAACACTCAAGGACACCTACAGTGATAGTCATAATAGTGCAGTGTGCTGAGCTCAGATCAGTCCTGATGTGTGTGTGTGTATGTGTTTCAGGGCTGCTGTGTGATCTGCTGTGGTCGGACCCTGATAAAGACGTTCAGGGTTGGGGTGAGAACGATCGTGGCGTGTCCTTCACCTTCGGTGCGGATGTGGTCAGCAAATTCCTCAACCGGCACGATCTGGATCTCATCTGCCGCGCGCATCAGGTGACTAAACTCATCAGCCGTTCCTGCTGCTCTCCATCAGAGAGATGCACTGCGGTCACATGACCGACACACTGCAGTCACATAGAGACAGAGCACAATTAGGCCATGCCCACCAGGGGGAAAACAATCCAACGCTCTCTATTGACTTTGTATTGCTGGAAGCTGCCTCCTTGTCATTTCTGACTTGTAACAAAAAAACAGAGCAATGTCTAAAAGCTGTTGTGTGACAAGGTGTACAGCAAACAAGCTAAACAACCCAGAACTAGGTTTTTATAAGCTGTCGACCCCCAAAAAACGAGCGTTTAAGGACACGAGAAGTAGAGCGTGTCACATTACTCTGCGCCCACTGAAGGGAAACAGAAATGCAAGTTCATCAAATTGAGCGTTGAGCTCATGAGGTTTGTGATCAGAAACATGAAGGTGTTGGCCTGTTTTAGTTCCACGTGTGTCAGTTCAGCGTTCGGACTGCACACGGAGGTCTCAGGTGGTCTATGACGGTCTGCTGTTGTTTTGCAGGTGGTCGAGGACGGTTACGAGTTCTTCGCCAAACGCCAGCTGGTCACGTTGTTCTCGGCGCCGAATTACTGCGGCGAGTTTGACAACGCTGGAGGAATGATGAGCGTCGACGAGACCCTGATGTGCTCCTTCCAGGTCACATGACTTCACCTCCGCACACCTGATCTAACACCGCCTGTCCACCGCAGCATCAACAGATTATGATTTTTGCATTTTGCATCTTCATGACAATTAACACCATTCTCATTACTGGAATGTAAAAAGTGTACATTGTGTGTTTTCATAATTATTCACGGTCGTGAAAGTGTTGATGTTTTCGCTGTGTTCTCAGATCCTGAAGCCGTCGGAGAAGAAGGCGAAGTATCAGTACGGCGGGATGAACTCGGGGCGACCCGTGACTCCGCCCAGAACGGCCACGCCCCCAAAGAAGCGCTGAGGGGGCGGAGCCACAACTCTGGTCTGGCATGAAGACTGTCTTGAAAATAGAAATGTAGTTAAAGAAATCACACGTTGTTGTTTTTTTTTTTCTTTTAAGGCATATTTTATTTTGCGTTTGGTTTGATTTGACCTCTGAGTCTCTCTGTGTGCTGCTTTCGTTTGACTGTCTGTAACGTCACGTTTCCCGGTGTTTGAACACTCGCTCTGGTCACATATCAGGGCGCTTCATTGCAGCTTTTCTCGACTGCTCTGCGTCTAACAGGACGATGTGCGTTGACTAGGTGTTTTTGTAGTCAGGCGTTTCACTCTTCGGGCCTGTTTGAGTCAAACCGGTTCATAACATCTGGATTTTCAGTAATAAAGTTTAACAAAGCTTTGACGTGCCAGTATGTTTTGAAGCCTCTTGTATGACGTGTCTCTTATAAACTGTGTCCCTTTATTAGTTTCTACTAAAACTGTGTGCTTCACTGGTGATGAAGAAGCAGATGTTTGTCTGGTTGTAGTCAGACTGTACTGTATGGAAACCCGTTTATATGAAGAATAAAGATAAAAGGTCATTGCAACTTTTTATCTCAATTTTTTTTTTATAAAGTTGCAGTTACCTTTATTAGTTTCCATTCTGTGGTGGAGGAAAGAAAATGATACATTCAAAAACAAATCCGACTTTTTAGTTTACGTCAGTTTTTAAATGTTTTGCTCAGAATCAAGAGAAAAAAGTGTGAGATAAGAAGTCTTATAACTTTTATTGTTTTTATTCCGTGGTGCTTCCATAGTATTGGGTCATAAAGTTGCGTCTCGATTCTTGTAAGAGTTAATCAAAATGAATTATCTGGACGACTGCTGTAAGGCAAAAGAGAATCTGCTTTCTGCTGAATCCTCTACCGTCCCACTGTCCTGAAGAAGAAGAGCTGCAAGTATTCAGTACTTCATTAAGAAAAGCACTTGAAGTATGCAACATCAAAATAGGGCTTATGAAGTATGCATTACATAGCTAAAACTACAAATGAAGCGTTTAACAATATTATAGTTTCTTATGGTCGAAGTGGCGTCTGACCTGAGTACGGTCTGTAATAGCGTACTGTGTGATGCATTAATTCTCGTGTACTTAGTGTGCAGTGATGCTGCGGTCAGCAGATGGCGCTGAATGACACGGATCGATTGCTCATGTGGTTTTATATGTCTCATTCTCATCAGAGATTACCCACAATGCACTGCACTCAGTCAAGACATGTCTTGTCTTTGCTCTTTTGTTAACGGTGCTTATTTCCTCTCATGCGTTCTGTTTGTTTAGCAGCCGACAGACTGAAGACGCTGGCAGGTCTTGACAAATCTGAGCTGAAACTGCGTTTGCATTGACCACACGCTTCAGAGGAGCTCCTTCGGCAGAGCTGCGATCTCTGAGTTAGCTTCACTCAGTCCAGACGTAATGAGAGAACAGAAGCATGGCTTTGGGTCAGGACTGATGGCTTGATCGTCGCTCTGATCTGTATTATCAGTCCTCAAATAGACGGCGTTGTGTTTGTGTTGAACGAGCCAGATTTCCTCCAGTCAAAGTGCAGAAACGTCTCAAAGACGATCAGAGGAACGGGATTCACTTGAGCTCAATGGCGAGGGTCAAAGCAGGTTCATTTCTTTGTATCAAAATCGAATAAAGCAATAATCCCCAAGAAGCCGTGGTTTACAGTGAACTTATAACAGCTAACACGAAGCGGAGTGTCTAAAACCCCATTAGCTGTTATAAATTCACTAAACCACGGCTGCTTGGGGATTATTGCTTTATGTTTGTCCATCGTGCAGCTCTTCTGATCGTCACGAGTGAGTGTGTTTCACAGCCACCTTCATGCTAAATCAGCTCAGCAACAGCAACAAACCCCTAACGGAGTTGAATCCGCAGGCATGTTGTCAGCTGTCTGTCTTCGCTCACAGACCAGTTCCACCAGATTTCTGATCTAATGACTGTCTGAGAATTTCCTCTCGCTGTTATTTATTTGTCCTGAGGAACCTGAATGTGTTCAGAGCTCAGAAGCTTGATTTACGAAACCTGTCTTTGCTTCCGCGTGTGCTTCAATAACGGTATTACTGTAAACGCCATCTTCTCGTCAAGAACCTTCCTTTAGAGAATCTCGCCGCGCAGCTTTAGTTCAGCTGTGAACGGATGGATGGACGGGTTAATAGCACAGACTTCTGAAGAAATGCGTGTAAAACACACTTAAACGCATGTTTCCACACAACCAGAACACGTCTGAACAATGAAAAAGAGCCTTTATTGAAATCGGAACGGATGGTGTTTGTAAAGCTTTTATCTCTGCATGTTTTCTGTCCGTGTGTCTCGTCTTCGGCCTCAGGCTCGAGTATCTGAAGCTGAAGCTCGTCTGGCATCTCTCTGCCAATGAGGTCAAAGGTCAGTGATGACACATTAGCACAGATAAGATTGGGCGCTCTGATTGGCTCATGCTGCTGTTACTTATGAACACACTGGACTGTCGTTAAACAAACACACCTGAACACACACACACACACAGTCTCACTCTCTCTCACACACACACTCTCTCTCACACACACACACACTCCTCTCACACACACACACCACTCTCACACAAAATCACACAATCACTCTCTCACACAACCACACCTCACACACACACACCCACTCTCTCTCACCCACACACACACTCTCCCACTCTCTCTCACACACACACACTCTCTCACACACACACTCTGTCTCACACACACACTCTCTCACACACCACACACACACTCTCTCTCACACACACTCTCTCTCACTCACACACCACACACACACACTCTCTCTCACACACCCACACACTCTCTCACTCACACACAACCACACACACTCTCTCTCTCACACACAAACACACAAACACACAAACACACTCTTCTCAAAAACTTCACGCTCACACACAACAAACACTCACTCTTCTCTCAACACACACTCACACCACACCTATCAACAACACACCACACTTCTCTCAACACACACACTCACTTCAGACACACACACACACACATCCCATCACACTCTCACACACACACACAGTCTCTCACACACACACCTCTCACACACACACACACAGTCTCTCTCTCACACACACTCTCACTCTCACACACACACACTCTCTCTCACACACACACTCTCACTCTCTCTCACACCCACACTATCTCACAGATACACACAATCTCACGCTCGCTAACACACTCTCACGCTCTCTCACACACACACACACTCTCATTCACACTCTCACACGATGCACAAACGCACATACATGCTACCGCACTCACAAACGAATGGCATGCATACACACACACTGCTTCAAGTATGCGGGCGAGTTTAAACACATTTCCGTATGTTTAGAAATAAAGTTTTCAGTTCTAAATTCAGTCTTTAAATTCAATCTGAATGTATTTGTATGCACTTCCTGTTCAACCCTAATCTGTTCTGCCGTGAGAAGTTTGAACTTTCTGATTTCGTATTTGAGGAATTGACAAGTTTTCATGTTTCTCATTCAGTCGTCTTCAGTGTCTCATTGTGTTTGCACTCTTAACGGTTACAGTAGAAAAAATATAGTTAAGAGGTATAGAGATATTTACTGTGACCAACAATGACCTCTTTCATGTCAAAGATCAAAGGAATTTTGATGTCTCAGTTCATGACCACTTTAACTGATTAATTTGATTAAGGGATTAAATTGACAGCCCTAATTTAAATACATGGCATACAAGTTTCAGTAGAAACGCCATTCTAATGCATTTTCATTTAATTGAAATTAACATGCAGTTAAGTGCCTAAAAATATTACATTCAGTTCACGCTTAAATATGTTCTTTTAAAGTAGATTATTTCTGTAATAAATACTCTTTTTAAAGGTATGCTCTTTTCCACAAAGGACTGCCATTGAAAAAATTATATTTGATGGGCACAAATCTGAATATTTTGGGCAACTGCCCCCATATAGTGGTACATTAATGCATATGGTGGTTTTGGCCAAGTTACTTCAGCCTGAGGTGGAAGCGACAACCTTTTCAAATGAAAATACAACAAAAAATAAATAGAGTTGCGCAGCTCAGAATCAAACGTGATGCATTCTGATCCATTCAGATGAAGCTTCACACTCACGTCACGATCTGTTCAGACGGTGAATGAGAACAAAGATCAGTTCCTCTTCAGCGGACAGACTGGAATTCCTGCTATGAGACACACACACACACAGACACAGACACAGACACACTCACAAACACACACACACACTCACACAGACACACACTCTCTCACACACACCAACACACACATCACACAGACCTCTCTACCCACTCACACAGCACTCTCACAAACACCCTCACACACAGACAAATCTCACACACACACTCACACAGACACTCTCACACACACACTCACACAGACACACACACACACTCACACAGACCACTCCACCCACTCACACAGGACACACACACACAGAAAACTCAACACACACACACACACTCACACATACACTCTCCACACACACACACACACACTCACACAGACACTCTCACACACTCACACACACAATCCACACACCACACTCACACGACACTCTCCACACACACACCTCACACATCACACACACACACACATCACACACACGCACACACACTCACACAGGCACTCACACAATCACACACACACACAAAAACAGGTTTGTTTTTGTGAAAAGTGGGACTCTCCATAGGTGTAACGGTTTTTATACTGTACAAACCGTATTTCTATTGCCCTACACCAACCCTACCCCTAAACCTACCCCTCACAGGGAACTTTCTGCATTTTTACTTTCTCAAAAAAAAACTCATTCTGTGTGATTTATAAGCGTTTAGAAAAGTGGGGACATGGGGTAATGTCCTGAAAAGGTCACCTTGCTCCTTGTAAGACCTGTCATACCTGTCATTATACAAATTTATGTCCTCAATTGTCACAAATACACACACACACACACACACTCTCACACACACACTCACACACACACACACACACACTCTCACACACACACACACACACTCTTCACACACACTCACACACACCACACACACTCTTACACACACACACACACACTGCTCTCACACGCTCAAAAACACACCATCACACACACACACACACACTCTCTCACACACACACACACACACACGCTCACACACATACACATACACACACACTCACACACAGGGGCGCTGTAACGGGGGAAGGCTAGGATGATTACAAGGGCCTGACGAGGAAGAGGGGGCCCGGACCGGGATTTTTACAGAGGGGGAAACAATGTGTCATGAAAGTGTCTTTATTTAAGTCACTTCAGTGGCTATTTATTTCATTAACATTATCTAATCTGCAAGAACAGTTATTTAAAATATTTGATGTACACTTCTATTCAGCGTATGAATTGTCAGTGGTGTTGAATTTCAGTGGTTGCGTCGCAGACAGCTGTGAAGATGACAGTCAGACACACTGATCATAAAGTGACGTGACACGACGGGAAGAGCTGATGTGTGCAGCAGCTGAAGAGCGCTTGGTTTGTGTAACTCTAGATGATGGAGCCGCAGAAAAGGCTTTTCTCATGGACACAATGTGGCTTTGTGCTGCTGTGGTCCTCAAACACACTGCTAAGACAACCATAAATAAATCAATCACTCCCACCCAGGTTTGTTTTGGAAAGTGGGAATATCCATCGGCCCAGTAATGGTTTTTATACTGTATAAACCGTATTTTCTATTGCCCTACACATACCTCTAAACCTACCCCTCACAGGAGACTTTGTGCTATTTCAGATTTTCAATACACTCCATTCTGTGTGATTTATAAGCGTTTTGAAAAGTGGGGACATGGGGTAATGTCCTGAAAAGTCACCTTCTCCTTGCCTATGCCATACCTTTGTCATTATACAAATTTATGTCCTCATCTGTCACAAAAACGCGTACACACACATACACACTCACACTTTCACACACACACACACACACACACACACTCACACACACACACACACCTCACACACACACACACACACACACACTCACACAGGTTTGGGTGAAAATATATTTGTCCTGGTTAATTGTCATGCAAATGGTATCATAAGGTAAGGTAAATAGTGCAAGGATAGTATTTTTTGTGTTTGTGTGTGTGTGTAGGACTCGTCTGTGTGATGAAGCAGAAACTGATTTTTCCTCAGAAAGCTCTTGAACAGATGAATCAGTCTCTTCCTGTTCATCCAGTGTTTGTTGTCGAGCAACAGCTGCTGTGACATTTGCTCTAAAAGCTGTTTTATGTCGGGTTTGAAGTGTCAAACAAAGTGAATCTATGATGTGAAGTTCTGATAATGTGTGTGTGTGTGTGTGTCAGTGACTGATTCAGAGCTCAGATACGGAGATCCAGTTCAACATGTTTGAACAAAGAAGCCTCCAGATGATCTTTCCATACTCACCTTCATGATTAATGTCGCAGATATTGTTAATCATAAACCAGATATTTATCCAAAGTTAACAAGAGATAAGCAAGTTTGTGTTTGAGGTGATGTTCAACATCATGGATCTACAATATGTATGTGGCTTGACCAGCTAATGCAGGGTTCTCAGGATATCTGAAGGCATTTGATACTCAAAGCAGCTCTTTGCATGTTTGTGCCGACAGACAGGAGACGAATGCATGCAAAGCATCTCATCATCATAAGCATAATCATGTGCTTCCATGTGCAAAATTAGAGAGAACAGAAGCATTTTCCTAAAAACATTCCCATATATACTTTCTGGATTCCCATGGAAATTCAGAGCAAACCTTAAAAACACCAGCACTTTGATTGCAAATTCGTGTCACGCTGCAGGACTATTGAAATGAACTGCAACACAAACACATAACAGTCAGAGGCGGGGTGCAGCAAACACACTCGTTCACGAGCTTATTCCAGTCTCTGTTTGACTCTTATAAGAGATCGACATGCCATTCACAGTTTACAGCCGAAGTAACTTTTTCAAAAGCTGAACTGATTTCTAGCTGACATGTTGTCCTTAAAATGTGGTGCTCGTGGCGTACGATGCTGAAAAAATAAATAATAAAACGGCCAAAGATGTACTTCTGGTGTACACAGGCTTAGAAATAAATGGTCCAAACCGGTGTTTTGCCTTAGAAGAACCAGTTGGTTTCGCAAAGAACCAAAAAAAACTAAATTCTTAGAGTGAAGAGCATTTCATAATCAGTGCAATGTTTCCTTTGTTCCCATTTTCCCGCCACTAGCTTGTTTCCATAGTTACTCATTAGTTCCATCACCTGTCTCTAGTTTGTTTAATGTATTTAAGTCCCGAGTTGCTTCAGTTCATTGTTTGGTCTTGTCTCTGTTTCCTGTATTAAAGTGGAAGTGAAGCGGTCAGTCAAGTTTACATTATTTAGTAAACTAAATACATAACAATCACGATTAATGTAACCATTTTAAAGAAAAAAAAACGTAAAGCCTCTTGTTATATTTCCTCATCATGTGCTTCATTTGTATTGTACTATACACCGACACCTAGTAAAACTAAACTTACTTTTATTTTTTTCATGTTAATTTTTCATTTTTCAAACTATTTTGATCTCTTCCGAATCAGTCCCCGTAGAGAGAAAGTTCTGTAGACAGATTTTTTTCTTTTCTTTCAGAACTCTGTAATCTGTCGTTAAACATTGGCAAGCGAACAGTCGAACAGATGACGTGTTTCTGCAGACAGACAGACGACGGACTCTTACACAGTTTATTTTGCTGGGTAAAAATATCCAGTTGGTCTTCCCGTGTCCCAGCCGGACTGAACTGCAGTCATTTCTGTCCACTTCAATGTGTAATTACAGTAAAACTGAACGCAGAACCAGGTACGGGTCTATAAATAAACCGCATATTCTCCATTCACATGCACACAGAGTGCTTTGACAACATGTCTACGTTCTCCACATGATAACGTGGATTGGCTCAGCTTATACAGTATGAAGTTCTGTCATCATATGGGGATTTCTCAGGCATGATGGGAAACCTGACCGAGCGGTTCAGAGAGCATACCCTGATATTGACGATCTCATGTTTGTTCTTTGCTGAAGGCCTGCGATCAGACGGCATTGTGTGACATGAGCATGTCTCTGCACGCTCAGACTCGACGCCCGCTGCGTCTGCTCACTCATTCATGCTGAATCAATGCAGCTCTTTATGTGCATGGAAATAATCATCAGACTACAGTATCAGGCAGCAGCCGAGCTGGTGATAAAACTGGGAAAAATCCCATAGAATGCTCAAATGAGCCAAGACTCATTTTCAAAAAGTCTAATCGGAACTCCCAGAATCCCTTTGGGACTCGTGTAAGCTTCCTTTACATCTAATATTCCCAGTCTAATATACATGTAAGGAGTGTGCCAAAACATGCTAGCAATGTTGAGACATGTCAGCAATGAGTTAAACGTGTTATTAACGTTAAAACATGTTTGCAAAGTTCTAAAACATGCAACGCAGACGGCACCACATTACAATTTCCAGCTTCGACTTTTTAAAGCTACTACTTATTCAAACGTCAAACTACTTCAAGAATGAACACATTCAACCGTTCTAGTCAGGCTTTCTCAAGTTCATGGAGAAACAGAGTTTCACACATTGTGTAAATGAGTTATTATCATAGCGTAATCTGTCTGCTGAACACATGCAAACAGCATCAAGCGCGTCGTTATCTCTGTTAGCGTGGGTAGTGCTCATGAATAGAAGGAGTCATGCAGATTATGAATCTGTTGCATTGACTGAACTCGACTCTTTGTGCAGTGAATCAATGAGACTCTGTGCATGGAAGAACTGAGCGCCAATGCATGTGTGAAAGCCATTCTCTCTGTTCGTTTAGATTGCTTGAGACAACTGCGATCATCGCACTTTCAATTATTTTTTCAATAACTTTAACCTTTGTGCTTCATCAGTGCTGTGTCATAAAGTGATGCTTATTTCCAACTCTTCTCTCAGCCATTTGTAATTATGCCATTTTATTTCACATTAAAAACATTTCGTAATTAAAAAAAATACAGACAGACAAAATAAGTCACAATGTAGTATGACATTTCCCCAGAAACAAAGTTGAAAATGAACAATAAATTAGGCGTATTCAATCAATCAAGCACACAAACAGAAACAAATGAAATAGCAGCACAAATAACACACACGCCATTTCATCACCAACACAAAATAACAGCAAAAACCCCATGCAAGATGTCTGTTAAAGATCTCTTCATCTGGAAAGCATCTGCTGTGTGCAAACATCTGACAGACGTCTCTAAGATGCCAGTTTTACATGCATTCTAAATCATAAACATCTTAAAGACATCTTCTAAACGTCTATTTGACATCTGATAGGAAACGTCCTATAGACGTATTGCAGACGTGCAAACACTATAAAAAATACGTCTCCGAGACGTAATGCAGACGTCAAATAGACGTCTCCGAGATGTACATGTGCTATCAGGGAAAAACCTGTGACATTACATTTCTCAGAATAGCATATCTGTGTTAAAATAAAGTTACTGAATTCACTTGAAAACGTCACAGATTCATGTAAGAACAATTTCATTATTGCAGTGAAGAGTCAAACCTGAATGAAACATCAGTTAAAGAGTCGTTAACTAGCTTTGGCATGAGCAGGGATTGCACTTCAACGCGAAAGCGCTCGAAACATCAGCAGAGCACCGAGAGCTGTCGATGTAAACGTGTGAGCATTAGCATTAGCATTAGCATGTGAGCCAGACGTGATCAATCCGATGGTCTGCATTCACACTTCAGACGCATTCAACAACATTAAACCTTGTTAAAGGTGGCAAAGAGGTTTCATTCAGTCAGAAAACTGAAGTAATATTTCCTGTTAAAGATGCAATTATATTTGAGTTAGGGCTGCACAATTAATCGAATTTCTAATCGCAATTACAATTACATAATCGTTCAAAGCAGCAATTAATCGTTCAAAGTCCGCTTATGTTATTCTGCGTGCTTAAGATGCTTTTTTTTCTTTCTACATGTTATCTTAAGGGTTTTTCCATTGTTTTAGTATAACATTATAATACCATGCATGTTTTTACATTTTTATTTAAAGAGAAACCAATCCGATGTATAGTTGACATTTGAGGCTTAATACTATAGAAAAGCAATACAAGTTTTTCAGTTAGTGTTTCCAGCTTCATATAAAAAATATGGCATGCAGTTGCTTCAAACAAAGGTGTAAACATCAATTTAATCGTAAATTAATAATCGCAAAAGTACAATTTCAAAGGAATAATCGACATTTATGATTGTTGTCATAATCGTGCAGCCCTAATTTGAGTATTACATTTTTACTTTAAAGTGCCCCTATTATGGATTTTTTTTTTATTACCTTTCATGCAGTGTGTAACAGAGCTCGAAGGAATCAACTCTGAACGTTTTAAATCGTGAATGGCCCCCCCCCCCCCCCACCCGTGTATAAAGCTATTGTCTCTCAAAAGAAAGAGTGGACTCTGAATCACTGAAACGAGTCGTTTTTAAAACGAATCCCAAGCCGTTTCTTGTTGACGTCAACGTGAAACATTAGCATATTGCCCGCCCATTTGTTGGTCTTTTCGTGTTGGTCTGAATAAAAAAAATGCAAATTCATTCTTTGCCACTAAGTGCCACTTTTGGAGCTGTAAAAATAGCTGTTTCCCTGGTAACGCTGTACCAAAGCAGCACTGCGCTCACAAACGCCGCTTTATCAGGCATTACAGGCGAGATCCAATCAACCAATCACCGCAAAGAAGCGGTTTGGAAAAATGAATCGTTAAACGAATCGTTTGGGAGTCGTTGAGCAGGTAAGGTAAAAAATAAATGCATATATTATAAGACAATGAAAGTGTTTTTGACCTTGCATGCATGTCAACCTGTTGTTGGGGACTCCCAAAGCCAAAATATGAAAAACTGTCAAACCCATAACAGGGGCACTTTAATATAAAATATTGAGTAGGTCTGAGGTGGTTTAAGGAGTATTGAGTGATCATAATTTGATCAAATAAAGAGAAGGTTAAGAAGTAAGTTTGCGCTCATTCATTCTAGTCCATCTCAGATTCGTTCCAAGTGGAAGTGTCGCTGTTTTTATAAGTAATGGCAGGTAAAACAATTGTGTTTAATCGTGTTTGGGAAGGGAAAGTGTTCAGTCTGATCCCGTCTGCTCTTTTTCCACAAATCACAAAAAACGTAACGAAAGACAACATTAGTTAACGCTCAGTAGTTTCACGATCTTACTGATCGACCGCTGTCGTTGATAACTTGCAGAGATTTTTTTAAATTTTTTTTCCCAGTGGATAAATTTAACATTGATAGCCAATCACAATCCATCCTGCTTTACAGATGACAAAACTTCAGCGTGCTTTTAATAAAGTTATTGTACGTTGGTGTGAACGCCAATATAGATATCATTACAATCACTCCTGGTGAGAACAGCCTTTTATGGTGAAGAAATCCAGACATTAATCCACAGACGGAAAAACAAAACAAAACGCATGAGTTTGCCTTCGCAGGTCGATTTGACTTTAGTCTAAATACAAAAAAAAAGGTGAAGAACTGCGCTAAAATTAAACTACAGCGTCTGATTTCTTATTCAACAATTCGTTTCAGTTAATACGGCACGACACTGAAGTCAAACTCAAGAGCCTGTGACTGGATTTCTTTTAAGCTTGATTCAAAGGGAAAACAAGTTTTCATTCCACAAGTCTTCATTTTGCATCTCCAGGATGTTCGGATATTTGTACTGGAAAACCAGACAAAAACACTGAGGATCCATGTGTTGCAGTGCGTGCAACCTTTAATTCTACGACTTTGAGACTTTCTGATTTAAGACCTTTTCAAGCCTGATTTGTGAAAATGTTCATTAAGACTTTGTAAGACCCGCAGAGACTCTGTTTAAGCCATTTCATTGTAAACCGTTGGTGGAGATACTCCTGTAGAATGTGGATAGTCACTAAACTGTGTTTGAACTGAATTCAGCTTTCAAACCGGACTGAGTGAGTGTGAACGCAGCAAATGCACCAATCCATCGACTAGAGACAGATTCTCACATTTAAGACAAAGGGCTGAACAGATTAGCACGGTTTACGATCGGGTTCAAGGAGCGGTCTGGTTTTTGAAGCCGCTTCTCTTAAGAGACGTTTAGAAAGTCAGTGTTGCTTACTGCACTTTAACATCGATTCACTTTAGAACGAGAAGCGTGAGCTAAATCAGTCACAACTGCTTAACTATAATGATTTCCTAAAACGATTCGATGCCAAAAATCATTAGGATATTAAGTAAAGATCATGTTCCATGAAGTTATTTAGTAAATGTCCTACTGTAAATATATAAAAACTTAATTTCTAATTAGTAATATGCATTGCTAAGAACTTCATTTGAACAACTTTAAAGATGATTTTCTCAATATTTCGATTTTTTTGCACCCTCAAAACGATTCCAGATTTTCAAATAGTTGTATCTCAGCCAAATATTGTCCGATCCTAACAAACCATACATCAATGGAAAAAGCTCATTTATTCAGCTTCAGATGATGCATCAATCTCATTTTCGAAAAATTGACCCTTATGACTGGTTTTGTGCTCCAGGGTCACATTATATGCTTTCCATTTGGATTCGGGTCAGATGTCTTTATTCAAGCACACGTTAGCGCTATCCGAAGCAGTAGTACTCGTCGGTTTCCACGCGAGGCCGTAGAGGAGATTTCGTGAGCGTCTCCTCATCCATGCTGGTTCTGGAGAGGTCTGCGGGCGAGGAGCGTTCGGGTTCGTCCTCCCCGAGCGTGTCCAGATAACTGCCCAGCGAGATCCCGTCGAGCCCGTCGCTGCAGGAGCCGCGCTCAGACTCCACGCCGTCTGATAGGCTGCACAAGCTGTCCGTCACGCTGCCCTCACGGCTGGCCCCGTCCCCGCGCTCCTCCATCACCCAGCGGATCGACTCGATGCCCTCGTTGATGGACAGCAGCTGATGCATCAGTGTCACGTCGATGGCGCGCAGATGAGCCTGTGACCGAGAAACACGTTAGAAACACTACAACAGCTCTATCCACAAAACTGCTCACCAAAGCTGCATTTATTTGATCAAAAATACAGTAAAACAGTATTTTGAAATATTATTACAATTTAAAACAGCTGTTTTCTAGGTGAATATGTGTTAAACTGTGCGATTCTGTGATGTGCAGCTGTATTTTATTTTCAGCATCATTACTCTTCAGTGTCTTCAGTGTCACATGATCTTCAGATATCATTCTAATATGATGATTTGATGCTCAAGAAACATTTCTGATTATTATCAATGTTGAAAACTGTTGTGCTGCACAATATTTTAGTGGATTTTTTCAGGATTTAGAGTTGAACAGAAAGTTCAAAAGAACAGCAATAATTAGACATAGAAATTTTTTGCAACATTATAAATGTCTTTACTGTCACTTTTGATCAATTTAATGCATCCTTGCTGAATAAAACACACAAACATTAGGGATGGGACGATTCTCCGATTCGCATCGGCATAAAAGTTAACGATGCGATGCATCAATTTAAAAACGTGGCAAGGCTACAAGTTGCTAAAGCGTTTCCATAAATGACTATTTAAGTTCATGCAATTTCACTAATTTGTGCACGCTTATTCTTAAGCAGCCCTTAATGTCGATCATGGACCTAATCGATCCACCATGACAAACAGCTAATATATTTGTGCTGTGTAATGTATTTGAGACGTTGTGTGGTCCAGTGCAGACTGACATGGTCACAGTATTTTCTTCACATGTAAATGTTAGAAAGTCATGCAAACATATCCCTTTTGCTGTCGGGAGTGAGCGAGCGCTGCTAAACAGAATAGTAGCGTAATAATTCTGAGTAAAATATACATTACAATACCGATTCAGATCAAGATCTTCCTTTCATTTCGTTTGGCAGCAGTCGGTCAGTTAGTGACACAATAAATACAGGCGAAACATTTCAGCGAGGCAAATGAAGCGGATACACACAGGCTGATTTGCATGAGATTCGTGTCAAGACGTGAACACGAGCGACTGAAGCTCCGTGTCTGTCTGATCAATCATGAATCAGCTGCTGCTTGCGCCGATAGACCATAATACTGCCACTGTTCCCCACCCTTTGTTTGTTTGTGGCAACAGCTGTCTGTTTCCACACACACCGTCCTTATCCAAACAAAGGACAGCTGTGTGTTACAGGAACAGTCCAGTGATTCATTAACGCTCGCTTCAGAGCCAAACGACGCTCACGCTGCTCTGTTCCAGATGATGAACAAAACAAACCGTGACATAAATGTAGTCCGGGCTGAACTGGCATGAACTGATGACGGGATGATCATTTTGAGAGAACCGTCCCTTTAAGAGCAATCAATACTGACACACTTTCAGTATCTGATGGCCTGATCAACGCTGGGAGTTTAAGATGCAATGGTCCAAAGGTTTACAGCCTTTAAAGGCAGCAGTGTGTGTGTGTGTGCGTGTGTGTGGTGTGTGAGTGAGTGAGTGATGTGCGTGAGGAGTGTGGGGTGTGGGTGAGTGTGGTGCGTGGACGGGAGTGTGTGTGTGGGTGTGAGTGTGAGTGAGTGAGTGTGAGAGTGAAGTGAGTGAGTGTGTGTGTGTGAGTGTGAGTGTGTGTGTGTGTGAGTGTTGTGTGTGTGTGGTGATGTGAGTGAGTGAGTGTGAGAGGGGTGATGGGAGTGAGTGATGTGAGTTGTGAGTGTGAGTGAGTGTGAGGTGAGTGTGAGTGATTGTGAGGGAGTGGGAGTGTGGAGTCCTTGTGGATATGACGTGAGTGCGTGTGAGAGTGTGAGTGAGTGTGTGTGTGTGTGTGTGTGTGTGTGAGTGTGTGTGAGTGTGTGTGTGTGAGTGAGTGAGTGAGTGTGATGGGGTTGGGTGTGAGTGAGTTGAGGGACGTGTGTGAGTGTGAATGAGTGAGTGAGTGTGAGAGTGTGAGAGAGAGAGAGAGCGTGTGAGTGAGTGTGTGTGAGTGTGTGGGTGTGTGTGTTTGTGAGTGAGTGAGTGACTGTGTGTGTGTGAGTGAGTGAGAGTGAGGGTGTGTGTGTGTGTGTGAGTGAGTGTGTGTGAGTGTGATTTTGTGTTTGTGTGTGTGTGAGTGAGTGCGTGTGAGTGAGTGAGTGAGTGTGTGTGTGAGTCAGAGAGTGTGTGTGAGAGTGCGTGCGTGCGAGTGTGAGTGAGTGTGTGTGTGAGAGAGGGTGTGTGTGAGAGGGTGTGTGTGAGAGAGAGAGAGAGAAAGAGAGTGAGTGTGTGTGTGAGTGTGAGTGAGTGTGAGTGTGTGGAGAGTGTGTGTGTGTGAGTGTGATTGTGAGTGTGTGAGTGTGTGTGAGTGTGAGTGTGGGAGTGAGTGAGTGAGTGAGAGAGAATGAGTGAGTGAGTGAGTGAGTGAGTGATTGAGTGAGAGTGTGAGTGAGTGTGTGTGAGTGAGGGAGTGTGAGGGTGTGTGAGTGTGCGTGTGTGTGTGGTGTGTGTGTGTGTGAGTGAGGGATGTAGTGTGATAGTGAGTGAGTGGTGTGAGTGAGTGACGTGAGGGTGAGTGATTGAGGGTGTGGCTGTGTGATGAGTGAGTGGTGGTGAGTGTGAGTGAGGAGTGTGTGTTGTGAGAGAGTGTGTGTGTGAGAGTGTGGTGTGTGGAGAGGGTGCGTGCGTATGAACAGTGAGGGACGAGTGTGTGTGGAGTGGGGTGTGTGTGTGTGTGTGAGAGTGTGTGTGGGTGTGTGTGAGCGTGTGAGTGTGAGTGAGCGAGCGTGTGAGTGAGCGTGTGTGTGAGTGTGTGTGTGTTTGAGTGTGTGTGTTTGAGTGTGTGTGAGTTTGAGTGTGCATGAGTGTGTGTGAGTGTGTGAGTGTGTGAGTGTGTGTGGTGTGTGTGTGAGAGAGTGTGTGTTGTGTGTGTGTGTGTTGGGAAGGAGAGTGTGGGTGTGTGGTGATCGAGAGTGTGTGTTTGTGTGGGTGAGTGAGTGTGTGTGTGTGAGTGGAGTGTGTGGAGTGAGTGTGTGTGTGTGTGTGTGTGTGAGGGTGTGTGTGTGTGTGTGTGTTTTTTTTGTGTGTGTGTGTGTGTGTGGTTGTGGTGTGTGTGTGTGTGTGTGTTGTGGGTTTGTGTGTGTGTGTGTGTTTTTTTTCTCTGTGTGTGTGTGTGTGTGTGATGTGTGTGGTGTGTGTGTGTGTGTGAGGGAGTGTGTGTCGGGGTGAGGTGTGTGTGTGTGAAGTGTGGGTGGTGTGAGTGAGGTGGTTGAGGAGGTGTGTGCGTGTTGTGTGTGCGGGAGGTGAGTGTGCGTGTGGGTGGTGGTTGCGTGTGGTGAGCGTGTGTGTTGTGTGGAGGGAGTGTGTGTGTGTGAGTGTGGAGTGAGTGCAGTGTGAGGTGTGTGGAGTGCGTGAGCAGTGATGTTGTGTGAGTGTGAGTGAGGTGGTGTGCTGGTGACGTGAGTGTGAATGAGTGAGTGCGTGTGAGAGTGTGCGTGAGTGTGTGTGAGAGTGTTTGTGTGAGTGTGAAAGAGTGTTAGTGTGTGGTGTGAGTTGTTGAAGAGTGAGTGAGTGAGGGAGGGTGAATAGGAGTGTGTGTGTGAGTGTGAATGAGTGAGTGAGAGTGAGTGGGAGTGATGTGAGGTGGGGGTGTGTGAAGAGTGTGTGTGTGAGAGGGGTTTGTGTGCAGGACTCGTGTGTGAGGGAGTGTGAGTGAGTGTGTGTGTGTGTGAGTGTTTGTGTGTGAGAGTGTTTGTGTGTGAGTGTGTGTGGTGTGTGTGTGTGAGAGTGAGTGAGATAGTGTGTGTGTGTGTGTGTGTGAGAGAGTGTGTGTCGGTGAGTGTGACGTGAGTGTTGAGTGTGTGTGTGTGAGAGTGTGTGACTGAGTGTGTGACTGAGTGTGTGACTGAGTGTGTGAGTGAGTGTGTGTGTGTGAGTGTGTGTGTGAGAGAGTTAGTGTGTGAGAGAGATAGTGTGTGAGAGAGATAGTGTGTGAGAGTGTGTGTGGAGTGGTGGGAGAGACGTGTGCTGTGTGTGAGAGAGGCTGTGTTGTGTGTGCTGTGGTCGTGAGGTGTGTGTGTGTGGGAGTGAGTGTTGGTGGGAGTGTGTGTGTGTGTTGTGAGAGAGTGTGTGAGGTGAGAGAGGAGGTGAGTGTGTGTGTGTGTGTGTGTGTGAGAGAGAGTGTGTGTGAGTGTGTGTGTGTGTGAGTGTGTGGTGTGTGAGAGAGTGTGTGTGAGAGAGAATGTGTGTGTGAGAATGTGTGTGTGTGTGAGAGAGAGAGTGCGAGAGTGTGTGTGTGTGTGAGTGTGTGTGGTGTGTGTGTCATGAATGAATGATTCCTTCAGGGTCAGGTTGGTTCAGTTCTGCTGTTATAGTATCGCATCATTCTCAGCTGCTGGCGTCAGAACGCAAGATCGGGGTGTTTGTGATCAGAGTCAGTGTTTGTGTGAGCAGCAGGCGGCGGATCAGACCATCTGTTCGCGCCGTTAATCACACTAAAAACCAAAAAACGACAGACTCCGACATCTCTAATGCTCAGTGACCAAATGTACAAACGCAACCCAAACAGAGACACTGCGGTGTGCAGTTCAATTCTGGAGACTAGAACATCTAGAGATGCATGTCTGTATTTGATAAACGTCTGTCTGAGCTCTGTTAAACGTGTTCATGTGCATGTAAACCCATTAGTCCGTGTATAATAATGCATCGAATATCTCGATTCATCATCATACAGATGTACTTTATGATTACAGACAGACAGAAACGCATGCTACATGTCTGACGATGATACTGAACGCGCGTACGAACTTTAAACAGAACAAACTGAGCGCAACGACTCTTCTGGGTCGGTCTAAGCGACTCTTCTGGGTCGGGCTAAACGACTCTTTGGGTCGGGCTAAACGACTCTTCTGGGTCGGGCTAAACGACTCTTCTGGGTCGGTCTAAGCGACTCTTTGGGTCGGGCTAAACGACTCTTCTGGGTCGGTCTAAGCGACTCTTCTGGGTCGGGCTAAACGACTCTTCTGGGTCGGTCTAAGCGACTCTTCTGGGTCGGGCTAAACGACTCTTCTGGGTCGGTCTAAGCGACTCTTCTGGGTCGGGCTAAACGACTCTTCTGGGTCGGTCTAAGCGACTCTTCTGGGTCGGGCTAAACGACTCTTCTGGGTCGGTCTAAGCGACTCTTCTGGGTCGGGCTAAACGACTCTTCTGGGTCGGGCTAAACGACTCTTCTGGGTCGGGCTAAACGACTCTTCTGGGTCGGGCTAAACGACTCTTCGGGTCGGGCTAAACGACTCTTCTGGGTCGGGCTAAGCGACTCTTCTGGGTCGGGCTAAACGACTCTTCTGGGTCGGGCTAAACGACTCTTCTGGGTCGGGCTAAACGACTCTTCTGGGTCGGGCTAAACGACTCTTCTGGGTCGGGCTAAACGACTCTTCTGGGTCGGGCTAAGCGACTCTTCTGGGTCGGGCTAAACGACTCTTCTGGGTCGGTCTAAGCGACTCTTCTGGGTCGGGCTAAACGACTCTTCTGGGTCGGGCTAAACGACTCTTCTGGGTCGGGCTAAACGACTCTTTGGGTCGGGGTTAAGGACTCTGTGGCGCGCGCCGCTCACCATCTGTTGTCGCAGGAAGCTGATGTTGTTGTGGAGCGTCTGCAGACCATCAGCGCGCGCGTGCGTCTCCGAGCCTCTGAACGGGTCGCCGGCGAATGAACGAACCAAACTCTCCGGAACTTTGCGGCCCAGCTTGTGCTCCACGTCTCTGAAGTCCGGCAGATCCTCCATCATCATCCTCATCCTCATCAATAATCCAGAGCCGCAGGTAATCGATCCTACCGGAGCATGACGTCAAACGCACGGGGATATTCGGGTGAAGCGCGGCGGTTCCTCGGTGCTCCGCCGGTCGGGTCTGGTCTGGTCTGCTCGGGTCGGGTCTGAGTCGGGTGACTGACGCACAGGTGACACCCGCCCTCGCGCGCGTCATTAAGCGGCGCATGCGCGACACGCTCTTCTCGCATTATTTAGACGTGTTCCTCAACATACAGCTGCAGTATAAAACTGATGCGAGCTGCTTTCTGTAATGCGAGTTGATGTGGTTCTATTTTCCAAATAAATATTTCAATAGAGGAATATAATCACCTGGTGAAAAGCAGTGGAACGCCAGCGCCATCTAGCGGTGAGATCAAACTGCGTGTGTATGTATTGAGCAGCCAGTGTCCAGACTGAGATGCTTCTGTAAATAAAATGTTTCTGTCCAGACTTTCAAAAACCTGGATATGCAAACATGTTTGCTGCTCGTCTGAACAAGGCCTGAAGCTGCAGTGTGTGACTTCAGTCCCTCTATCTCTCTGTGTGTGCAATGTCCTGCGAAACCTGTCTGAAACAGACGAATATCTGCCCAAAGACATGATTTGGAAGATGGACTTTTTTCAAGTCTACTATTAATAACACATTGTTACTTTGTATCAAAAAAAAAAAGTTCCATAGCTCACAATGTTCCTGTCATGCTGAAAAACAGAGTTTTGTTACAACATTTACATGAATTATTGAGTAAAATAATGTAGTTTGATCCGTAAAGTGTCTAAATCATCTCTTTGAGGTGGAACTAGCTGACAGCACACGTGCATCACAGAGATGTCTGTTTGCTCGTCTGCAATACGTCTATAGGATGTTTCCTATCAGATGTGACGTTTAGAAGATGTCTTTAAGATGTTTATGATTTAGAATGAATGTAAAACTGGAATCTGTCAGATTTAGAGGGTTAGTTCACAGTAAATGGTGATAATGTTCAGTTTTGAGTGAGCTAAAGGTTTCTCTGTTAATATAATCGTTGGTAATTGAGATGGTAAACACACAGGTCTGCTGAGGCGGTGTGAATGAAGGAGGATGATTTCAGACATGTAGATCATCCAGAGCTGTAAGATGACTGTGGAGCGGCTCGGAGGAGGAACATCTAAGCAGGAGATGCAAGATGAAGTCACTGATTTCTCTCTGTTTAATCTTAATTCTGTGCAGGAGAAACAGCTGAGATATTATGTCTGAAACACACTTCAACAGCTCCAACTGTGAGACTCCCAGAATGCACTGCAGCAGCAGCTTCACAGCTAGCATCTGCTTGCTTAACCGTGGCTTTATTTATGCAGATTTTCAGAGATGGTTTGATCTTCACAGGCTGCAGTTCAGTGATCAAGAACATCAGAAACTCAACATTGCATGTTAATTCAGACTCTAAATTCACTTTCATGTGCTGAGAACAGAATTTGATTTGCAGCACTGACACTGATCTGAATAACGACTCTATTGTCTTCTGTAGTGCTGCATTACAGCTTAATCAAATTTGTTTCATAATTGATGAATTTTACAACATTAACACTGTTATTTTCCTGCTTGAGCAGTTAATCTCTTTTCACCATCAATCACCACTCGTCACATGCTTGACTACCAGCACTTGCCCTATGCACGTTTTAATCATTTGTTTAAAACCCTCTGGCGTTGTTCAGTCATTTTTGACACACACACCACACACACACACACACACACACACACACACACGCACGCAACACACACACACACACAAGACACACACGCCACCAGACACACACGCCACACACACACACAGACCCACGTCACACAACACACACACACGCCCGCACACACACACTTTTTTATTATTTCATCATCAGCCACACACACACAGGACACAAACACACACACACACACAAAAAAAAAACACACACACACACACACACACCACACACCACACACACACACAACACACACAACACACACACACGCACACACACACAAACACACACCCCCCAACCCAGACACCACACAACACACACACACAACCATACACAGACACACACACAGACCACAGACACACACACACAGACCACACACACACACAATACACACACCACAGACAACACACACACACCACCCTACACAGAAACCACACCACACCACACACACACACATACACAGACACCCCACAACACACATAAACAGACCCACACGGCACACCTAATCACACACAGACACTCACACACAGACACACACAATTATACACACACAAATGAACTTGCTGTAACAATATGGCAAAATTGTGCCAGAAGACCTAAAATAAGAGGCAAAAACTGACATTTCAGACCAATATTGCAGACAAAAAAATCTAAACCTTTACAAACAGTTGTCTTTGAGAATGTCTTTATATAAATCCAAATCCACAACTTTTCTCAGAATACAAAATAAAAATATTATTGAACAAAAATATATTACATTGATTTCACTGAAAATAAAATAAAAAGTTATATGTCAGGTGTTCGGTCACCTTTGATCGCGAGCAGCACAAGTGTGACTCCCAAATTAACAACGCCAGACGGTTAAACCTGAAACTGTTCACAGAAACAAAACAAAACAAAAAAAAGTGTTTACATGTAATCAAAATCTTCTCAAATCAAATTTGAGAGATTAACATTTTCTGTTAAATTAATAGTTATTTTTTAAATATGTAAATATTTTATTTTTTTATTTCAAACTTCAACTTTTTTGTTTCAACAAAAAAACCATCAGAAAGCTTGAAGCAAATCGTCGTGAAGCGTCAATTAAAAGATGCAGGAGTCGTGAATGAGGCACATTTTTCAGTGAAAGATAAAACATTCAGTCTGTATATTCCCAAAACTACATATGAACTGTCTAAATAAGGACACAATTTCTGGGCCGTGTGAAAGCTACTGTCCGCCAGAGATGTCAGTCTAATCTAACGGATTGAACGGATCTAAGGAGGAATCTCTAGATCAGTCCTGAAGTCTTCATGTTCCTCAGCTCTATTACACACACAAACACTCAAGACAATGTATGTATTGAACTCACTTTAATAGCATTGTGTGGTGGTTTGATGGTTATAGATGATACAACTACACAATGCTCGAAAATGCGCGTCCGTGGAGTATATATTTTTATTACTGTAGATGTATTTGCACTGATACTTACCATGGAGACATGATGAGAAAATAACTAGCAAGAGTAAGGTAGAATAGTAAGAACTCTTTTTACACTATTTGGTCGTATTTGTAACCTTATAAGACACGATCGACCATTTTTTACATAGAGGATGCTTCCATGTAAAGAAATCAGCCTTTCTATCACCTCTCTTCTATCTCTCTCTCTCTCTCTATCTCTCTCTCTCTCTCCCGGCTCTATCCTTCTTCTCCATCTCAGGTTTCTCTTGGGATTTACAATTTGCTGTCGCTGGCTAAGCAAGGACCAGTAGAGTGTAGATGGCAGAGTCGACCTCTCTATTTCGCTCTCTCTCCTCTCACCTATTATCTCCGTCTCTCTCTCTCCCCATTCTAGAGTTATGGGCCTTTCTGTCACTTAGCGTTCCTGCAGCAGCTTCAATCGGAAGTTCTCCAGTTCGCGCAGAACTGAGCAGATTAATTAGCAGAATTACCGAGCACGCGGTAAAAAGCTAGATTTACGTCCTCACCGGATTACACTTGAAAAATATTCGATTCCCTCCAGGGCCAGCAGACCGAAGAACATCATTTATAAACTGAACGAAGCGAGGGGGGAAGAAACGGACGACAGAAACGCACGAGAGAAGCAGCGCGATTTCAATCAGCCAGGAGGAGAAGCCACGAAGCCCTCCTTTATAAAGGAGTGCTGCGTGCATCAAGCTGCATTTAGTCGTTGTCTGCATGTGCATATTCAGGGATGGTACACATGAATCACAGGCCAATCCATAAACACACAGCAAATGACACAAAATAATTACTTATTTTTTTTTAATTTAGATTTTTATGCGCACGCTAGTGTATGCATAGCGTGCGTGACAAATTTCATCATCAGCATAGTATGTGCACATCCAGCTCTGCCTACTTCTCTACTATATAGCAGCTGAAAACAGTACGCCAAAAGAGTAGTAAATGTCTGAATTTGCAGTATTCATAAAACAGTGGGCGAAAAGTACCCAAAAAGTATCCCTGTTGGAAAATGGCATCTCAGGAACCGCACGCCAGTGGTTTGAGTCTTACCTATCAGATAGGTCCTTCAAGGTATCTTGGAGAGGTGAGGTGTCCAAGTCGCACATCTAGCTACTGGGGTGCCTCAGGACTCAGTACTTGGACCACTTCTCTTCTCAGTCTACATGGCATCACTAGGTTCTGTCATTCAAAAACATGGCTTTTCATATCACTGCTATGCTGATGGCACTCAACTACCTCTCATTCCAGCCGGATGATCCGAAGATAGCTGCTGGCATCTCAGCTTGTCTAACAGACATTTCTTGCTGGATGACGGACCATCACCTTCAACTCAACCTGACCAAGACAGAACTGTTTGTGGTTTCAACAAACCCATCACTTTATCAAAATTTCACTATCCAGTTAGGCTCATCAACCTTAACTCCTTCAAAAACAGCCAGAAACCGGTTATGATTGATGATCAGCTGATTTTCTCAGACCACATTGCTAAAACTACCAGGACCTGCAGATTTGCTTTATACAACATTAAGAAGATCAGGCCCTTTCTTTCAGAACATGCTTCACAACTCCTTGTTCAAGCTCTTGTTCTGTCGAGGCTGGACTATTGCAATGCTCTCTTGGCAGGTCTTACAGCCACTTCTATCAAACCTCTACAAATAATCCAAAATGCAGCTGCAAGATTAATCTTTAATGAGCCGAAAAAGAACGCATGTCACACCTCTGTGCCTACAAAACACACTGGGATGTGCAGAATTTACCAACATGCAGTAAGTCAGAGTTATGTGCCCTCTAGACGCTTGCATTCTGCAAGTGAATGGAGTTTTATTGTGCCATCCCAAAGAGGAACAAAATCACTTTCTCTGACTTTTTCATTAACTGTTCCCTCTTGGTGGAATGATCTGCCCAACTCAATCCCAGCAGCTGAGTCTTAGCCATCTTCAAGAAACAGCTAAAAACACATCCCTTCCATCTTTATTTTACCCTCTAACTCTAGCAATTTCTATTCTATTTTAATTCTACTCTATCTATTTATCTTCTTTTTTATTTAACCCTAGCTTTCTATATGTTCTATTCTATTTACTGTTTTCTGTGTGTGGGTGTGGGTGGTGTGTGTGTGTGGGTGTATCTTATATCTATTATATATATATAATAAAAAAAATAAAAATACCTTGCTATGGGTACTGTGTGGGGCTAACGGAGACTTGTAATTTTGCACACATATTGTTGCTTTTGGTTAGTTTTGATTGCATCTTTGCCGCATTTTCGTCGCGTGGATTAAAAGCATCTGCTAAATGACTAAATGGAAATGTAAATGTAGAGAACCTAGTATTCTCGGAGATCTGAAGTGAACATCTGCTGGCACTGCACTAAGTTGTGTGGACCCCAGTGTTATGTATTCTAAAATTAAGTTTTAATTGAAAGGCTGTGAGTTCGGCTCTATGCATATGTTTGAATCAAAAAAACTAAGGAAACACTTTGACCTTAAGGCTGCATTCCAAACACTGGTAATTTGTTTTAGCAGTTTTAGCAGTTGATCTCTAGTTCATGGGCACTACTGACCAAAAACTTACAGGACAATGTGTCCTGTATTTCACCATAATATATTCTAACTGAGAACCAGAGATGCAGAACAGGACGAGACCAAGAACGGGGCTATTAAACTACACAGCGAAGGGTATGAGGGTAAAGACACACAGGTGAGACAATGAGGGGCTAATTAGACGAACCAGGACCTCAAGGCCAAGCTACAAACCAAGAGTTAGCCTTACAACAATCACATCAACTCTATTTGCATCTGAACTCATTAGATTTGCGTATTAGCTCATATCTGCATGTAAACTGCTGTGATGTCATCAGTTCTGCAATGAGAAACTGACTCTAATTAAAGTCAGCATCTCGCTGCTTGTCTCCATCTATCTCTGTGATGGGGATGTAGGTTGAGTTTCTCGCGTAATCTCTGGGATTTCTTCAGGCGAGTGTCTAGAGACTCGTCTGATCCCATGAGAATCACTCGCGCGTCTTTGAACATCCCAAACAGAGACGCAGCGCAGTCTTAATGATGTACAGCGGTGAAATCTGTGCCATGGTCTAATGTCGTATCTTAAATCTTGCCCTGCGTGTTCAGAATGTGTCAGAAATTTCTCTCGTCGCTCTTTGTAATTTTTCTTTCTTTTCTGTCTTTCGCTAATCCAGAGTCTAATGGCAAACCCGATGCTCATTTCTTCCCCAGACGACAGATAAGAGGCTTTGAGGGTCTGACTGTCGAATGAGCCCACAAACCTCCAGTGTTAACAGTATTGCTGACATCCGCGGCAGGAGCCACTTCACTCGATAAGACGCTTACAAAGGAAAACAAGAGTTTGTTTAATTGGAGGTCAAACCAAGCCAAACCAAATCCTAACCCTAACCATACAGTAAGTATATGTTGTTAATTAATATTACTCAGTACTTATACGTATAATTACACTGTAACATGGACACCTTAAAATAAAGTGCAACCCCTGAATCTTCTGTAAAACAGCCTGTAGTGGTTTTAGGTCTATTTTAAGCACTGTATGTATTTGTCGCTGTAATGGATCATGAGGTTGTTTCATTGGTCAGTGTTTCCCAAACTCCCCATAGCTGTGTTGCACTCTTTGATCTTCTTCAACAGCTTTAAAGAAATGCATCCATTTAAACATCTCGTGACCAAGACAGAACTGGCTTTCAATAATTAAAACCAGCAACTGTTTCTAAGCCAGAAACACTCATTGGAAAACAAATGTTTCACGTCAGCAAACGCGTGTAAAACCTAAATCTCAGAAATTGCATAGAATGCACCAATCCGATTGCAGCTTGACTTACCCTTTTTTTTTTTTTTTTTGTTATTTTTGTTTTGTTTTTTGAGGAAAGTTGCAAGATGTGATATTCATTAGACAGTTGCTGTCAGTTGGTTTTGCTGGCCCTGATTTAACCAGTTTTTATCATACAAATGTAAACTAAATTATGAAATGGATAGATTGAGTCAATAATTAACCAAACAAAACTCACCATGTTCATCCTGGCTAGAAGTGAAGCTGTTTTTAATGTCTGGGTCTTATTCTCTTTTATCTTGTGTAGTTTTGTTGATGTTTTGGCAAATATGTCAAAACATGTCCTTGTTGACATATATCTGATTTAATAAGCCTCTAGAGATGAATTTAAGCCAAAATAATGCCATAGTTTGTTCTTTGAAATCATAATCAAACAACATGGGAAGTGTTTTCTCTCTTTCAATAATTTCAATGTTGACAGCACTATTGAAACTACAAACATTGGTCTGAGGAGGGACAAACTGGTGAGAGCGTGTAGGGCAGGGCTTTCCAAACCTGTTCCTGGAGGGCCACTGTCTCGCAGAGTTTAGCTCCAACCCTAATTAAACACACCTGAACCAAAGTAATCAAGGTCTTCAGACTCACTGCATACTTCCAGGCAAGTGTTTTGGAGTTAAACTCTACAGGAGCAGGATCGGACATCCCTGGTGTAGGGCATCCAAGGCTCGTCAAGGTCTAAGTGGCGACACTTTTAATGACATGACTGTAGATGCGGACTGGTCAGAGAGCTCGTGATGACCCCTGTCTACAGCCCCTAGAATGGGCACATGAGCAATGGAAGTGGACCTTGGAGCTGTGGAAGAAGGTTGTCCGGTCTGATGAGTCCTGTATTCTTTTATATCACATTTACATGGGGATGTAAAGGCAGCAATATGCGCAAGGGCAGGGGTTTCCAATCCTGCTCCTGGAGAGTTTAGTCAAGTCAATCACCTTTATTTGCATAGCGCTTTATACAATACTGGATGTGTCAAAGCAGCTTTACAGTGTCAAACAGGGAAATAGTTAGTTAGTAGGCAGTTCTCCTCTGGCCAGACAAACCAGCATGGAGTGGTTTAATTCCAATAAACTTAATTTAAGTTTAATTTAGTGGTTTAATTCCAGGCTGCAACACAAGTCAGATTGTGCAGAGGACTAGTCTGGTTCCCGTGGTCTTGTCGATGGTTGTCTAGTTGACGAGGTCTTCACAGGGGATCTGTCTCTAGGGGCTCATCTAGTTGACATGGTCTCCGCTGACATCCAGGGCTGTAGAGGTCCTCTCTAGGACCATCGGATCTGGATACAGACTGGATCTGGTGGCTACGGTGACCTCGTTATAAGAAAGAAAGAGACTAATATTAGCATAGATGCCATTCTTCTTACGATGTAGCGAGTACATCGTGTGTTATGAGAAGTGTTCCCGTTCCGGTTGACCAAATTAATGCAACCTAACAATCCTTTAACGGATTTGAATATTAGAAATGTGTTAGTGTGTTATGTGTAAGCCAGGTTAAAGAGACGGGTCTTTAATCTAGATTTAAACTGACAGAGTGTGTCTGCCTCCCGAACAATGTTAGGTAGGTTATTCCAGAGTTTGGACACTAAATAAGAAAAGGATCTGCCGCCCACAGTTGATTTTGATATTCTAGGTATTTGAGATCGCAGCAGATGTGAAGTACAAGCTTCAACCTCCAACCCCAATTAAACACACCTTAACAAGCTAATCAATGGTTTACTTGCTACTAAAACTCTCGGGCAGGTTGTTGTTGAGGCAGTGGAGCTAAACTCTGCAGGACAGTGCACACATTGTTCAGGAATGGTTTGAGGAACATAATGAAGAGTTCAAGGTGTTGTCCTGATCTCCTCACGCTCAGATGTTAATCTGATTGCAATCTGTGGGATGTGCTGGACCAATCAGTCCAATCCATGGTGGCTCTACCTCGCAACTTAAGGACATGAAGCATCTTCCGCTAATGTGTTGGTGTCAGATATCACTGGACACCTTCAGGAGTTTTGTAGAATCCATGCCTCAGTGGGTCAGTGCTGTTTTGGCAGCACAAGGAAGTGCCAACAACATATTAGACAGGTGATCATAATGTTTTGGAGTAATTTGGTTGTTTTGGCGTAGATTGTACCCTGCATGACAATGATAAAATAAACAGATAAAGCAACAACTACACTTAATGCACCTAATTCGAGATAAAACGATAAATTGCCCAACAAGTCCCATTATGTTCAACCACTTAATCACACATCACCATGTGATTTCTGAACTCTTAGTAAGGGATTTTAGCTCACTGTCTCTTTCCGCCCCCTGCAGGACACTGGCAGAACTGCACTGCCTGTACATTTCAGGAAGTTTTCATCAGCACACTCAAACACATTAATTTTACAGATGTCTAGGCGTGTTTCTTTCTTTATTTTTCCTCTGTGTGTCCTCCTTTGTCCTCTTGAAGTCACGCCACACTTCACGAACAGAGAGTTCATTCTCTCTGGGTCTTCTATAGGACGGAAACTGAATAAAAGAAACAAGGTTCATGTCCCATCTGAGAATATGATGAAGGTTTTTAAAAGTGCATCTCCGGTGTCCTGAAACTGTGTGATTCAAACTCAAGTGAACAGAAAATTAAATACAATTATTCACATTAAGAGATGTGAATAATATTATTCTACACTGAGTTCTACACTGAAGTTTAAGAGTTAGTGCTAGAAGTTTGATCATATCACTTATTAAAACTTTAACATTTAAGATGATCAGTTGGAAAAAAAATCTCCCTACAGTCTCTACTTGGAAACGATAAGGTGAACATGTTCTGTGATTGATGTTGGGGGGTTTATGAGCTACAAAACAAGCTGTTTGTCATAGACAGGTCGAGGCTCCTCTGGACATCAAAGATCAGATTACGTGTTGTTTGTGCTTTTCACGCTGTCATGAAAAAATAAATAAATCTGAGTCACATAGGAGCAAAAGTCGGATTTGGGCCACGTTTTCCTGCAGGCTGAAAATAGGTAGTTAGAAACTATGGGCCAGATTTACTTAACAGGGCAAATTAGCATGAGGGCGCAATCCCATAAAAGTGGAAAGTTCTGTTGATCTACTCACAATCAGCAAATTAAAGAACACAGACACAAATCATTTCCATAATGATCAGTGCAATCAACCAAGAGCAGACGCAAATTAGCGTCTCACAAAAGCAGAGCCAATGATAATCAGGTGCATGTAATTACTCACACAGACACAAACAGACTCTATCCCAAACCCTCTATCGTGACCAACAGCCCAAATGTTCACTCTAGAAGCAAAATTCTCATTGTTTTCTGTTATTTTACATCCTTTTTGATGGCACCGATTCACTGCAGAGGATCCATTGGTCAGCAAGTATTCAAATGTTAAATTTTTCTAAATCTGATGAAGAAAGAAACTCATCTACATCTCGGATGGCCTGAGGGTGAGCACATTTTCATTTTTGGGTGAACTATGGGGACATTTTTCCCTATAATGTAGGGAATACCAGGACCACACACACGTGCGCACACACACATGTGGCAATCTGCTCTTGATTAGAGTATTATTGGCAGCAGCTGTAGTGAATATTAACTATAGATGTACTGCTGTCTGTCATATGAAAGTCCAGTGGACGTCGCTTCAAAGTCAAAGGAACAAAGAACTTGGAGCTCTCGAGCCATTGATATTCAGAACACAACTGAAGATGAATATTGTGCGGATCAGAGCGAGTCGTGCAGGTCGATCATGTCGAGTCATGCATTTCATATATTTTAATACAGTCAGACTAGGTGTCGTGTCTTCTGAGAATTATTGGCTTATTCTCTCTGTTCTGTGAATCATATTTAACTGTGTAGGAAGAGAAGATAAAAGTCTACGATAAAAATAAGGAAAGTGTGGGAGCGGCGTCCGCTGGGATTGTGAGCTGGTATTATTCTGGAGCGAGTGAGACACGTGTGTGTGTGTGTGATGTTTGATCAGTTTTATTAGCGTTACACACTCCATCAGTCTGGATTCTGGAAGCATCTTTCCCATTCCTGTTGTCTGTCCAACAAACGTAATGCAACAAAATCATTAAATAATTATAGGTTATTATATGGAAACTGAAAATCAGACCTCATTATGATGATAAAATTCTATTGGCGCCAAATGTTTCCCAATGAAATCAATGTGTTTCTGGTCGTGTTGCAGTAAAGACGCTCAAGGCCACTGATGCCATTGGTGACATGCGGCAGTGAGAATGGATACATGACTGTCATGGTCATTATGAACTATGGAAACGAGCTATATTCCTCTTTTTGTGTCCTATAGAAGTCAGTCATTCAGGTTTGTACTGACATGATGCCAGAATGATTGTTTTTGGATGAACTTTCCCTTTAAAGGCGCTGTGGAGTTTCAGGGCAGGAAGCCGCTGGAGTCTCAGATCTATTAGCGCGTTTAGAGATGATGATGAAAGACTCTGGAAATCAGCCGCGAGGATTGTGTATCCGATTATATCTGCGAGAGATCCGTGATTTTGGCTCACATTGAAACCAAATCCACAATTATTGTGTTTCTCTACTACAGAGTTATGAAACCGTTGATGGTCATGAGACTTCAGACTTCGAGTAGCATTTTGTGATGACTTTGTAAACAAAGTGTGACTAGTTTGAGACGCTGGTGTTTTATGGGCAGTTCTATCGGGCATCTGTGAGTAAATCAGAGGCCCAATCCGCACATAAATAACCACCAGGCCAGTCGCTCGTCTGGCATCCTCTTAAAGAGCCCGAACACTGAATCTCTCCAGGTGAACTTGCACGTCTGTACATTTAGACTAGTTGCAGTTACCATTAACCACCTAAATAAACAGTTCTGTAAGGTTTCAGGCCTTTTACGTATCTGTGACGGTGCATTATTAATCCAATGCATCGTACAGTAAACTACTGTTTGAATGTATATTAATGTACAGCTCTATTAATTTTTTTTGCTCTATAAAATACTAGTAGTTTTCTGATATTTATTTCTCTTTAGCCGATGCCAGTAAATAGAAAGTTGTGCATCTATTTGCCATTGGCTGATATATAAATATGATATACAATTTTATAATAGCAGTTGTGAATTAAAAGCATGTTATTTACTCAAAGTTCACAGATACGGTTATTGGCTGCCACCAGTAATATTTGCAGATTTTTCTGTTTGTTTAGAGAAAACATACAGCCAGGGTTAACAGTTTGTTTACTACACTTATGACGAAACATTAATCATGAATCCTGTCCTTTTTGTAAATTCCCAAACAATGGACTTTCTCAAACCAGGCTCACTGGGAAAAGGCGCTGATTGTGACATTTCTGTGTAATACACTGCTTTTTACATGTTTCATGACACTTTCTAAGTGAGATGTCCAGTGGGGGCGCTAAAAGCATGTTTACTTTGATCTGAAATACATGAAAGTGAATGTGGCAACATTTTATATTTTCTTTTTTTTGCATATCGCTTTTTCTTCGGCAACTAAGCCAGTTCGTGGCACTAAAACAAAATTACTGTATTGCTTTGAAAATAATGTACCTGCTGTAAACCCAACCCAAATCCTAACTGATAAAGCAAAGGTCAGATAAAAACACATTTTCTGAAGCAACCATGCCATTGTATCTTGCTCCTACAAGTCCCTAAGTCCCTTTTATCATGACTCCTGTTTGACGAGACTCGTACCCGAGCGCTTCACATCACAAGTGCAGTGCTGTACCAGGTGCGTTACAGAGCAAGTTTACTATGTCATAAAAGCTGCACATATGAGGGTGGCTATGTAAGGCAAACACCAAAATCTATAGCTTGCAAATTATGCACTATGATAAAAGTGTTTTGAGCACATGAAAGTAAGTATTTTATTATTTGCTATTCACAATCTGACAAAAGGAGTTTTTTTTTTTTCTTTCTTTGGGAGTTTTGCAAAAGTGTAGGTAAGTGCATGTTTTTTTTTTTTCTTCAGTGAGCCTATTTTCTTCACAACCTAGCAATTCAAGCTTCCACCTATTTTTGCAAACTTTTAAATGCAATGAATCTGATCAATTTAAGTCTGTCAAATGCTAGAATAGAAAACAGAAGAATGCATGGGCTCATTTCTCTAAGAGTAACACCAGCCCCTGCTTGAGCATCTTGCCAACGACAGATGGCGCCATCCACCCTTCTCTGATGGTTTCCTCCAGCTGAAGTGCATTACATCATGAAACAGGCCCCAGCTCGTGCTTCTGCCACATTGTGTTTTCCCATGCAAAGTGAGAGAGTGTGTGAGAGACTCGAGATCCCGGCGCTGAAGCTGCTAGAAGGTACCGGGGGACGTGACATTTCAGCGTGAGCCGTAGCAGTTGTGTTCGGTTGCCATCTTGAAGACATCTGGAGCTCTTATGACATTTGATTAAAGAGCACATTCAAAACAAAACCTCAGAGAAAGCTCCTCCGGTGGCTCTGAGATGTCTCCTCTTTTCACGAGGCCTCTCTCTGTTTGAGCTATGGCGAGTGTAGGATCTGATGTTCTCAGCCGGCGCTGAGACCTCTTAATCTTCCCGTCTCACTCTCGTACATCAATACCTCGTCCCCGTCCCGGCGAGATTGCAGCAAGAGAGAGACGGGGGCCGGATTGCTGTAGCAGTAGATTCGCAAAAGTGTCTCATTCATCATGTCGCCCCTCTAGTCAAATCAAGTGTGTCCCGCGGTGTGCTGAGATATCTTCACTCGGCCTCGGAGAGGCCGATCGTGCAGACGAGGCAGTGCTTAGCAGGGGTCAGGAGCCGCTCGAACGTCAAGCGCATGGGGCCCAATCTGACAGGGACAACGCTTGACAGAACAGATCATGCAGATGCTGGTAAAGCCTGTGTCTATCTTGTTAAGACACTTTGATTGATGTCTCTGGCCCAGAGACTTGCCCGCCCCTCACTAACCCCATAGGCGTTGACCCTCCATCAGATACAAGCTGAATATGGATCAGTCGTCCGGCATCTAAGAATTCACCTCGATATCGTGCTAAAATATCCTGTGTGGTTTTAAATCTCTGAGTCAGCCTTGAACTCCGTATATTTCATCGAAGTTCCGGAGGAGTATGATGAACTCGACACCAACTCCAACAATAAAAAGGGGAAAGGACTACAGACCTCTAATCTAACGTCTCTTGTACCCACAATAACCCAAGAACAAACAATGCCCGCCTGCCTCAGACGCCTCGGTGCCGGGTCAGTAGCTCCACACACCAAACAAACAATCATTTTCTTTTATTTTTCATATTTCTGACTATATTATTAGACTGATTTTTCTCAGGCGTCAAGAGAGCATTCTTGATCAAACCCAAATTACAGGAAAACCTAGACAATTAGATTACAGCATAACAGAGCTTTTTCTATGTGATAAAATCCCACAGATGTGACCGAGCTACAGCTATAGACACAGGGCCACACATTTGAAGTGTTTAAGGGGCCCGTTTTGGCAACCCCTGAAGGGCGGATCGTGTTTGTCCAAACTGAGTTTTTTGTCCAAAAAAGCACTGGGGTCTGATTATTTAACCGCGCCAGGGCAATGAGATGGCGAGCAAGCGTCGCCACCGGATGCTGGCTTCAGTAGGGCTGAAACTGTGGCGAGCCAGGCCAAACATGCCACCCAAATGGAGCCTGAGAAAAGACCATCACTATCTTTTTTCAGGGTTTTGTTTTTTTCACTGTACAACATAACTCACCCGCCAGGGATTTGTGGCTTCCACGGCTTTGTTGTCTTTTTCCATTCTGTAGTTCACTTTCTGATCTCGTTGTCTCCGTGAATTCGTCACTTGAAATCGTCCTCATCAACAAGGGTGTTGGTCGGTCCGCTCTCGGTGGTCGAATGCATCTAGTGTCAGTATCATCCAGCCCAGATGGTGTATCATCACTAGAGAGACCCTTCACACCCTGAATTCCAGCTAGATCATGACAACTAGATTGCCCCAGATACTATCTCCCAGTGAGGAACCTTGTCTCTAGGACACAGGGCCACCGGGCAAAGACCACAGGAACCAAGATGAGGTCTACTCGGCACAATCTGGACCTTTGCTGCAGCCTGGAGATTGAACTGGCTTTGGGTTCGTCTGGTCGAGGAAACTGGCCCCCGACTGAGCCTGGTTTTTCCCAAGATTTTTTTCTCCATTTCTGTCACCGATTTGGGGCCTCTGGCTTGCTTAGTTGGGGACACTTAATTTCCAGCTATATTGTCGACTTGATTGCACAGATACAATTTAAACTGAACTGAGCTGAATGATAACATCAATGAATTCAATGATGACGCCTTTAACTGAAAATGTAGTGTTTTACCTATTACATTTTGCATTAGTGACCCTATTGCTAATAATGCGGTCAGATTGCTTTTATGCGCACACGGATTCTCTCGCCAATCTGTATTGTTTAGAGCGTTATATAAATAAGTATGACTTACTATAGACGCATTGCAGGGATTTGTAAGGCTACAAATGTTGAAACTATCTTCATGTCTGTGGGGTTTTCCCCCTCGCTGGGAGTGCTGGTGTCGCTTTGTCTTCTTGGTTTTAAAATCAAGTTTAAGATAGTCGCTGTCTCCCCTCATCCCTGACTCGTAAAGTTTTGATGTCCCAGACCTAACTCCGCTATCTTTTAGCCTCATATTAAATATATCCTTTGCACATTTGGAATGTCAAAACTAATGAAATTGGCTTCTGTAATACATCGACCAAAGATCACCAACCCGTGAATGAACCACCTAGCAGCGCCTAGCAACTGACCGACATCATGAGAGCACAACTCCCTTTCTTCAGCAAATTTTAAAAGCATGTCTCGTTACTGGTGTTTGAACTCCTAACTACATTATAATTTTCCATCGCCTGTGGAATGAATAATGCTAGCTTCTGCGCTGCTGAATACGCTTTCTCTCTCTTACACTTTTCTCGCCCACCCCTGTCTTCTCCTCCACACACCGCGAGACGCACAACTGCAGACACACTAGCGGAAGTCAATGCGTGGTCCTCTAAGCTTCTCCGCTTCTCTTTTAGGTGGGCTGTGAGTGAGCCGCTCGCGGGAGTGTAATTCGTCTACCCTCGGCGCCTTTCTTCTGGCTGTACCAACAGCAGACACGATATCCAGTAGTCAGGATCTGATGGTCTTATAAGCAGCCGACCCCACATTAGCTTCTTTAAACCAACGCCTGACAGAAATTACGATTAGCAAGCACGCCGCGCGGCAGTCCTCACACTTTAACACATCTGTGAGACTGAATCCGTTGGTGGCGCTCGCGCCTGACTTGGAGACTCAGCGCAATAATAAGAGCAGTATGAGTTTCTCATAGCTACTGAGGTCACGTCAGCTTGATTGTCCTGTCTTTTAGAGCTGATTTAAAACGGGCCGCTGACTGTAGTTTTGTTTCGTGGTTGGACACCGTGAACGTTGCCGCAATCCGTTTCACCATGTTTCGGTCGTGTCACTGAAAGACTTCTTTAAGATATAGTCTATAGCCAAGTGCTCTTGTCTCGTTCTGGCACTCCTTAGGTATGTCAGCCGGCCAAGAAAAGAGAGGAAAAGCGCAGGCAACACCTAATATCACAGAAGAATCCCCGATAGGCAGAGGCCTATTAGACGGGCAATCGGTGGAGGAACCAGACGTCCCACCAGGAGACACTCTAGGTTTTAGTTCTGAAGCCCCCCCCCTTCCCCGGGGGGCTACGGGTGGGGCTGGAGTAAAGGCCTGATTCCCCTTTTGTTACTCCCAGTGGGAGCTTGGGAAACGTAGTCACTATCACAATAAATCGAAACATGGACTCCACCCACCAGGCCAGCACAAAGGAGATTCACACATTACACTGGATTGATCGAAACAAAAAAAGTAAATGAAACATCTCATTTCACGTGTTCAGGTACTCAGACTGGAAAGGAAGGGCGATTTAAGTATTGTTCTGGCAAAGAACCACAAATTCCCCCCCCAATTCTCGCTCAGCGGGCCGTTCACTTGGGTGTTCTGACACTGGTTCACTATACTCATCGAGTAATAACAGCCAAATCATTTGTGTATACTCTGCGTCTATCTTCAAAGGGGCTCTTGGGTTTGTGTGTAGCAATACATCAGTAAGAAGACCTCTCTCTAAACAGACTCTCCCTTAGTAATCAGCATCCTCGCTGCTTGGTTGCTTTCCTCGGGTAAGTTATGGGTTGGCGTCGTCCCTTTATTCACCCTCTTTCTCCCAACGGGGGACTGGGCTCACGGTTACCACGCACTCGCTGTGGGAGGGGGAGGGCTTTGTAGTCTCACTCAGGTAAATTGAGGGGGGCCCACCAACACAGTGATAAACGGGGTTAAAAAAAAAAAAAAGTAACTGAAAATAATCACACATGCAAACCTAATTTCAACAAAGCAGAAAAATTGATTAACGCCTCAAGCTCACCACACTCTTCTGTTAAAGGTTGATTGTTAGTGTAAATCTATTCCCTGTGGAGAAAACAAATTTACTTCTAGAATCGGTATCCGGGGCACAGATGTCATCTTGTTTATCGCTGGGTCTGACGTTCTCATCACCGTCCTTCTTGCTAGGAAGAAACGCTGTAATCTTCAACCAAAGGTTTTCAAGGGTGAGAACGTCAACCGTCTCGCTTTTAACACCATTAGTACACCTTCGTGGATAGCACTGTTGCGATTTATATACAGAAAAATTTCTCTCACGCATTTCTACATTAACCGCTCAAGATCAGAACATGCGATACAAATGGTTTCCTCCGCATGCTCAGTCCTACCCCCCTTCTACGGTTCGTGTGCGTCGAGGGGTCGGTACTACTCCTCCGCGCCGACGGTCTTCTCTCTTTCCTAGGATGCTAACGTAATTCAACATGACAGCCTGTGTGATTTTATTTTGTGCATTTCTGATGTATTACAAGTTTTGTGTTCAAACTCTGCAAGCTGTCCTTTTGCTGTCGTTTTGTGCACACGGCAGAGCCCCCCCCATTCCACCATCTGGACCTGTGACTGTCGGGGGGTGTGGTCTCCGGCCTATGGGAACCGCTTGAGCGGCGGTGTGTGTAGTTGTTTTTGTATTATCCTACTCATAGAGTGTTAGCTGAGTGTTTGTGTGAATGTCAAACTAAAGCTCATGCTCTCGAAACTTCAACGCCCATCAATATTTAAGAGTGACCAAAACTGTAAAACTAGCTTGTTAATTGGTCGTCCGTTTTAACCTTCACTTAGCGACACCGTCGGGTCTCTTACTCGCAGTGTGCAAATCTCTCCAGATCCATATAATTAACTGATGTCGCCTGTGCTAACAAGAAGCCTTTACCTGCCTAAATAGTTCATGCAGTGAATGAAACGTCTTTTGTGTTGTTTCTTCAGCGTTTGACTCCTGAATCGTGGTGGAGCATGTTCTTATTAATTATGGACAACTGGAAGATTTGCCAGCTTTCATTTTCTCTCTCTGCCTTGAGATTTTATCTCTCTATAATTGATGACTTTAACGTAGGCTTTCCCTATTTGTCCATAAGTTATACTCTTTCGTCTCTTTTGAGTCGTATTAGATGAGTTTTCATGAGTCTAGTGAGTATGAAAGTTTTCAGAGAGATTGCAAACAATAAACTTGAAATGTGCCCAAAATTGCCAGCGCTCTCCTTCCCCTCTTCTCCCCCCCTCCCGCGTTTTGACATTTCTCTCGCTCAACTCCTTCGTTACTTATTATCTTCACCTGTTCCTGGTTAAGTTCCTTTCAGCCTTCTGTTAGTTCGGTTGATTGTCAGTTCTTGTGCGTATCAGTAGATACGATGCAGACGTCTTTTATTCTCAGATCATCTGTTTTATGTTCTTGTTCCTGTCTGCTCCTGTATTTTTAGTTACTTTAATTAAAGCTGCAGTTAGATCCAAACTACGTCTCTCCTATACTGCCTACTTCAGCTTTGTCAGACACTTTCTTTCTGAACACGATCAATATTTGTAATGGTATAGAGCTGTAAAATAAATGTGGCAAGCCGCTCAGATAATTTATTCATTCAGATCAAATGTTTCATGAGTTCATAGTGAGACGCTCGAGACTCTGTTGAGATCTCTTGTGGAGCTCAAGAGGGAAACGTCTTCATTTAATCTGGAGTCCGGCTTGGAGAAACAATCAAGATATTATAGAGATTGCCGTCTGTGATCATTCCTTCCTTTGGGATGACTCTATATCTCATATTTATTTAAAGCTTTATGAATAAGTAAGCAGGGCCTCTTTACGGCCTCAGGAGTTTCATTTGGACCAGCACTAGAAACCAAAGACAGACAAGAAGATCTCCTGCAATCCTTCACATTCTGAGTCTTGTTTGCTTTTGTCTAAAACTGTAAATTCACCATGTTTTCCAGTCTTTGTCCTCCTTCTGCTGATGAATCGTTTAAGGAATTGTAAAAATGACTCTATATTTGAACCAACTGCTCCTGCATTATTGACCTTTGAGTGAAATTTGTGCAATATAGGCCCGGTTTCACAGACGTAGCTTAGCTTAAGCCAGGACTAGGCCACAGTTCAAGTAGGATTTTAAAGTAATTTTTATAAACATGCCTTAAAAAAACATTACTGGTGTGCATCTTAAAACAAAACAAAGGCACTGACATGTTTTAAGATGTATTTCCATTTATTTGAAACAGCTCAGACTTACATTTTAGTCTAGGGTTAGGCTTAAGCCTCGTCTGTGAAACCGGTGGATGGTCTTCTAGATTTCAATATATAATTTCACACGTTTAAACGCATTTGGTTTGTCTCAGAAATGTACAGAAGCGAAATCAATGTTTAATCAGACAGAAAACACAGTGTTTATGAAGTTTTGATTAAAGCATGGGATGGCATCCTCCGGAGGGCTTTCGACTGAAGTGTAGATTTCTTTGACCGCGAATTAACGGCAATTGTGACGAGCGAACAAATGTGAGCGTCCGTGAGGCCAGAGCAGAGACACAAAGGACTGAAATCCCAGGATGTGAGCGAGAAACTCACTGCAGCACTTCCTGTTTTCTGTCCTACTTCTGTCAGAGCGCCAGCAAACAGATCCATCTAACCTCATTTCCAAACCACACACGCCCGAAATACGCTGTATTATTATTGCCTTGCTTTTTGTTCTTTCATGAGAAGTTTTGCTGCGTGTCCTTCTTAACGCAGAGGCGCATTCATTGTGGAAAACAAGCTTTAATTCCTGACGGAAGCGTGGGAACTGTGTGGGACAGAAGAGAGATGCTCTTTTTATTTATATATTTATTAGCAGCAGGATCAGACGATGATGGCAGCAGTTTGAGAAACACTGCTTCAGGTTCGGTGTTAGCGAAGCCAGTGCAAGTGTGCTTAAGATTAGAGATCTTAATAATTACACACACCTCGCCTTCAGCTAAATGACTAATCCAGCTCCAGTCTCGTACTCGCTGGGTTTCTGCCAATTAGTGATACGTCAAACTCTCTGAAAACCCTCCAACGTTAAACAAACGACCGGTGGGAAGCTCATTTCTCCTGAGACGCGGGACGATGCTGGGAGAAAAGTTTGCTCTTTTTTGCTGACATGTTTTGTAAAGGTGCGGCGAGTTAATAATAGAGCGTGTCCTGCGCTGGGCTGGAGCGAGATGTTCTTTCTGCTTTCCTCGAATAGATTTGAATTCATCCTGGAGTGGAAGCCAGTGGCTTCGCTTCTGCAGCTCGAGAGCGAGAGGCCAGTTAACGGCGTGTGTTGAGACTTCGAGCGTCTGATGCGGTGTGTTTTGAGACTTCACTGCATGCTGTGTGGGATTTATATTCACTGAGTGTTAAACAGCTACACGGGTAAAGTTAGCTTATACAAACGTTGAGGGAATATTGTTTTTTGCAATGTTGCTAAAATGTCCAATTTTCTTGCCGTGATTATAACGTTATTTAAAGGTTACTAAAATATTATTCTAACTTTATTTTCACCCAAAATAAGAACGTTAGAAAGTTAAAATGTACAGTTTTCTTGTCATAATGAGACGTTATTTGAAGGTTTCTTAACTTTTCACCCAAAATATGATGCTATTTGAACATTTACTTTTAATACTCTAATAACGTTAAAACGTTCAGGATAACACTTTATAAAAACTTTCATTAATAGACCCTTAACAAACATTATATAATTCTTAGCGCATCATTCGTTAATATTTTCAAAATAGCTAAAAACATAGAATGTATCTTGTTGATGTTCCTAATACACATTACCTCGTGATTAAAAGATAATGATTTCATGTAAATTAAAATGCTTACAAATGTCAGTAAGCTTTCAATTCATATGCTCTTCTTGAAAATCTAAAAGCGATTTTAACAGATGTTGTACGATGATTAAAAGCTTTTGTTACAAGTATCTTCTTTAAAAAAAATGATGTATGATTAAGGAATACCCTATTTAATAAGTGTTGAGGCAATACAAACATACCATGTGCATGATGTCTTTAGCAAGCATTTAGCTAAACTTAACTAACCACCTTTTACACAAACATTGTTACAGCAGCTAACATTCCCAATGCTCAGAGGTACTAAAAGATCAATAAACTTTTATAAATGATGAATCATTTCCACTTTAGGTTGGGTACTGCAAAAACATGAAGAAATAATGAATGCATGACTTAAGATGTGTAACTAGTAGAAGTCTACTCCACAAACATATTACCTTTTACAGACGGTAATTATGTTAATGCATACTATGTTAACATCAATAGTTTGTGAATTGCTTAAAATGACTAATTAAGCTATTTTCCACAACATGTTTTAAATGTAAAAAAGAGCATGTAAGCAATGTATAATTTCTGTTAAAATCATTTGCAGATTTTTAAATATTGCTTTAATCGTATGGATGGACATATTTAAATGACTTTGTAAGCATTAACTAATGATTCGTTAGTGTTTGTTAATAATTTATTAATGAAAGTTATTATGAAGTGTTGCCATGTTCAGTTTTTTTTTGTTATTTGAAAGTTTAAAAAACTTAACATTCAGCTAACTTTATTTTTACCCAATATATAACATCATTTATTTTTAATATTCTATTTAATTATTTCAAATATCAACAAAGTTGTAAGAACGTTCCATAAATGTTACTTTAAGAACGTTTTATCCCCATTCATATAACTTTTCAAAAACGTCCGTGAAAGTTAATTGTGAGGACGTTCAGCTGGAAAAAAACGATCCGTCAGGATCACTGTTTATATTAATAAGCAATCTGTCCAAAGCAGTTCAGAAGATCACCAAAAACATACACAACACAAATGAAATGTACACTCTGCAAATAGAAATGTAGAGCAATTAAGTCCAGGTAAATTTGTTGCATGTCACAATAAAAAGCCCACATGAGAAGACGGTCATCATTTATTCACCCTCACGTCTTTCAGACCTGTAAGATTTACTTTGTTCTGTGGAACATAAAAGAAGATCGGTTTCTGTCCGTATAACGAAAGTATAACAAAAGTCAACGTTTCAAGCTCCAAAAATGACATGCATGTAAAGTCTGTCGTCTGAAACAATATGATCAAATGTTGGGAAATCAGAGTGAACTTTAAGTGTTATTCACTTTCAAGTCATATATAAACCGTGTATAAAGAGCTGAAATATGGTGACACATCAGTAACATCAAACCTCATTGGGTTTTTGTGTGTCACATGATTTGATGTCATGATGCGAGCACCATTGATTCATATAAAGTGATGGTGATGCTTGGACTGTATCTGTGTGTGGTAGAACCGGATGTGAAGCACCTGTACGCTGATGCTGAAATATCTCACTCTGATGTGAATGTCAGCACTGTTTTGTCTCATTAGTGTGAGCTGAAGCTGCATGTGAACGAGCTTCAATCACGAGAGCGTTCGGTTTCCCCAGCCTGGATTGAGCTGGAGATATGTCGTCATATTTCCCACTGGCAGTCCATGAGAGCTTCTGAAGCTTTACGTCTTTATAGCATGATAATAGTTCAGCTGTTTGCAGCTTTTTCGCGGCACAAGTGCTACATTGGTCTCGCTGTTATTGCACACGCAGCTCTACAGTCAAGAGATCCTAGATAACAAACATGCTTATTTATTTGTGGTGTTTATTCTACTGAATCAGTTCATTTTCAAGGTCCAGTTCAAAATAACAATTCACATATTTGAGTGGTTTTAAGTATTTTACAGGGTTCCCACGTGGAATCTCTGCAAATGGCAGGGAATTTAGAGGCCTGGAAAAGTCACGGAGGTTAATAAAACCGTCAAAAAAAACTTAAAATATAGTTATCATACATGACTGATTGCAGAAACCTTGCGGGAAGAAGTACACTTTAGCATACTTTTAAAAAAAACAAAAGAGTACTTATCACAGAATTTACTTTAAAATAATATTCTAAGTGTGAACTGAATGTAATGTTTTCAGTCACTTAATTGCATGCTAATTGCAATTACATGAAAATGTATTTTAGTTAAATGCATTAAATTACATTTTGGCCCACTTAAATAGGACTTAAGTCTTTATGTAATTTCATAATTACTTCTATTGTCTTTGAAATATGTTTAAAGCACTGCTGAATGTACTGATGAGCATTTAAGATAAAATACAATTTCTATTGAAACTTCATGTATTGAAACATTTTTAATGATTAAGTTGCAATTTAGCACATTTAAAATACATTAAATGTAATCGAATAACGTACTGTAGTTTATTAATAAAAACTACAGTTAAAATGACTTCACATGTGCTTTAATATATTAATTGACACATCAAAATAAGTGTAGTAATAATAATTTAAAAAGTACTTTAACTATTTTTTTCAAATGTAAAGGACACTACAAGTACACTTAAGCATTTATCTATCTATATTTTCACAATTGTTGAATGACTTTAAATGATGGGTCCCTTGACAAACACTTTCCCAGCACTGGTGACCTGTAACGGGTATTTTTTCACAAATACTCAAGACTTTATCTCGTGATACAGATGCCCAGTAGCTGGCGGTTTGTGTTGGTGTTGTTGGAGCCAGAGGTGGGTCTGAGAGGTAATAACGGGCTGGATTCAATCAGACAGCTGATGTTCAGGAGCATTTGGATTCATGGCGTGGAGCGGCTCGTATCGCAGGTGCCATCGTGACACCGGGGACGCTGGAGGCACAGTAATCAAGCCGCTGTCCATCCCAGAGATACACAACTCATCCGGCACGGACGCTGACTGATAACCCATCCGCCTGGAGATCCGTCACAGGAACACGACGAGCCCCGGCCTCAACACACCCTCCATCGGGCCGCTGCACATAAGCATCGCTTCATTAATTGCACATAATGCGTGCCGACGGAGGATCTGCCGTGTTTTTATGCCACGATAAATACGAGCAAATCAGGCTGGATGTGCTTAACAAATCGTAGCTGCCGTTCTTCTCTTCGCCCGGTTAGCAAGTGACAAATAGTCTCGAGCGCCGCCGCAAATGTCAGCCACGCTTAAATCTACGGCAGCATTTATTAAAGTGTTAATTAAACGGGCTGGCAGGATGAAGAAGGACAGAGCGTCTGCGGTAGTTTGTCAGGACGTCCGTCTTCACCTGGATCAGAATTAAGGCTTCAGAGTCTGCGCTTCTTAATAACGCTCTGCTGCTCAGATTGAGCTCGAATGCTCTGAAATGTTTCCTCGCAGGTCATTAAGGCTCAAAGCTGTGGTTCTCCGGTGCCAGAAACATCAATCATAAATGTTGCTTTCATCTGTGAAGGAGTTTCCTTTAACCCTCATAATGCATTCAGAATCTGTATGCCAGCGGTTCCCAAAACTGAAAAGAGTATCAACTTTTTATATTTATATATATAGCCTAGTTAAGCAACATGACACGGCCAAGAGAGTGCAGTTCTCTTTGAAAACCATGCTATTGCAAATTTGACATTGATTTCATGCAAGAGTTCAAACGAGTAAGTTAATTACATTTTAGTACAATATTTTCAATGTTGACTGTTTTTGCTCGGTTAACGAAAATGGTTCAAAACAAAGATCGCAGCAGAACAGTTGTGCATCTCTGAGCGACACACAGCTGTGTTTCCTTACTGTTTTTTAATTAATAATTTGAGTCAATGATTCAGTGGTCCGTTCATAAAGTCAGGCAAAAACAAAAACAACTTTGCTTTGCAATTCCTCGAAGTGAAGTCGTATCCGTCCGCGGAACTAATCGTGAATGAATTCCTCAATGACTCACTCATTAAGACTACTGGCGGTTTGTTCTCATATTCAAAAGTAGCTTATCTTTGCATTTTTCTTCCCAACATTGCATATTTTTATTTTAGATAGATATTACTATTTATATATATTATAGTAATAGAACAATATTTATGTTGTAATTTTGCAGTGTAAATGCATTCATGCTACATTTCAGCTGCACTGAACTATCTGTGTAAATGCATATAAATGCCTCTTCAGCTGCTTCGGTTTCTTCTGCAGTGGAAAGATCAGTTTTGTTAATACTGATTTCATTCGTTTGGTAACAGCCTATAGTGTCTTAGTACTATTCAGTGAAATTATTAATAATGTAAAATTTTGATAATAAAGGGACGCATACAATTTATATACGGTTAGTGAAATGCCCCTTTAAAGAGGCAAAAAAATGACCTGGAAATAAACTTAAATACATTTTAGTATGCCGTAACTTTTATCATATAAAACGTAATTGCCCAACAACAAAATTGTGGCCAATGAAAATGCTGAGTGGCTATAAACCACTGCTGTATGCTGCTTTCACATTCTGTGTCCATCTGGACCTGAAGAATCGTTTTGTTATAAAATAGTCATGACTTAATATTTTTAAACTTAAACCATATATTTGATCAGCAACTTTTCAGTTTTGAATGTAACCATGTTATTAACATGTTATTACTGCATTTGCCACAAATTTACATATAATCTGAGCACTACCAGCATTAACCCCATTAGAATGAATGGAATTTAATTAATTTCCTTTGAATTTATAACTCATGATTGCTAAAAAAAACAGTGCAAATGTATGAAACCTACGTAGTTATTTCTAACAACACATCAAAACAACATAAACATTACTAATTTTGAGTTCAAACGAAATCAATTCATTTTACTTGCATAAACCGGCATAAAAGTGAAAAATATTTAATGCTGCAATGGTTTGTCAATAGGCATATATATTCATGTTAATCAACAAAATTCAGCCCCAATAGTGTGTGAGATGTGGGGAAAAGGCTAATATATGTTTTGCTTTTGACAGCTAATGATACTCCATATATAGGCTACCTGGGTCAAAACTACCCAAACACAAAATGTGTAATTGTTTTATTTTTTTTTAATGGTAAAAGTGTTTTGAGGTCTTATAGCATTTGCAAATTTCCGTTCACTTCCTAAAAACTATGAATTATTAAATTTTTTTTGTACATTTGTATGTATCTCTTCCCGGTCAAAATGGATGCAAACACATTATGAGGGTTAAGAACAACTGTAGCATTGGGAAATGATCATTCTCAATTACCACCAAGACAAAGTGAGTTCAAAAAGAGGCAAGTGAACAGAAGAATACATTTTGCGGTTGTTAAAACCATGATGAGTGCTGAGATTTGGGGGATAAAACGGGGTGTGAGTGCTTTCGTTAGCGTCTGTCTCTCATCTCTTCATTAGCACACATCGCATGTTTCGCACCAGCCAGGGAGAAAACCACACTCACGTTTATTATTAGACGTGAGAATCCGTGCAGCACGGCATCCGCTCCATTAGCTGACAACACCGCCATCCTCCAAATGCTAATCAATGCTCCTGTCACACACTCACACTTTCATGAGCAAACATCCCTTTGTTTATGAGAGAAGTTTCTGCATTGTTCTGTCTGAAATAGGTTTGTTTTGAGAGGAGGGATTGTGGGTAAGTTGATCTCTGTTTACTTGTCGGACATGTACAGGAGCCACTGCTGCTCACGCCATCGGGAGGCGCGAGAGACAGACTGATGGATGAGACAGAGCGATTACAGTGTTGAAGTGAAACGGTGTTGAAATGTATTCGGGAGCTCGGCTGGTAGAACATGACGTTAGCGTTTTCCCAGCGAACACAAAAACTCATGAGATGCTGATGAGCTCTTTCATGTTACATTCATTATATATGAGTTCAAAGAAAGAAAACTGAATGGGTAACAGGGTGGAAGATTTCGCCTAAATGAAGTAGACACTCAGTAGGTTGCAGCAGGTTTTGGGACACATGTTGGATTTTCTCAAATATATTTGTTTAGGTTTTCCCCTAAAATAACTGTTGTAACGGGGTTGAATGCTTGAGGTTACTGAATGCGATCACAAGTTCACATAAGATTCCATAATCTTGACACCTCAGTCGGAAAGGTTTGAAATGTTTCTCGATTACCACCGAGACAAAGTGAGCTTACAATGACGCGAGCGGAAATACAAGAAATTATTTTGTGATCTTGATTGATAAAACAGAGATGAGATATCAAAATTAAAATGTTTAGTTTTTTTTTTTCCTGAAATAACTTGGGTAACAGGGTTGAATGTTGATAATGATGCTGTTCACGAGTCTAATGCTAGATTTGTGTAAATATTGAGGGAAGAAAGCAATGAGAATTCTGCTCTTTTTTTTTTTTATTGCATAGTATTCCTGCTCATCACAATTTTCAAGAAACCGAAATTTAAATTTGTGATTCCGGGTTACGGGATGATAGTTAGGTCCTATATACAGTATTTGACACAAGCACATTTTGTTATTTTTTAGCCGTTTACAAAACATGTTCAGTTACAGTTTAAAATGATATGTTGCCCTCCTCTCCGGTTTTAATTTGCATCTATTCACCTCCAAATTGGGAAGGTTTAGGAATCACAGTCTTTGATATGGAGAGCCCATTTCGCAACAACACTCAAACTAGCGTTCTGTTGACAGGCGCGGTATTTCCTTGCTCTACTTTCTTCATCAATTAAACACCACATCTGCGGTCAAGGAGCTCCTCTCATGCAATTGAACAGGCTATCGTGAGCTCACAACAAACCAATCCACCAGAAGCTAGCAGAACACTGAGAGCGGCGCAAATCAAAAGAGACCCCACAGGTGAGCTCGGCAACATACAAAGGCCGGATGACGCACCTGAAGACAGCAGTTGTGGATTAGCGCAGGATCCTCTAGAGCATGGTCACCAACCCATTTTTAGGCCCAAGATCCCTACCTCGGCCTTTGGAAATACAAAATTCACCCTATTGAAGAATTGATAAAAAAAGAATCCCAGATTGTACGTTCAATTTGAGGCCTTTTTACTTATGTTATTAATTGTGATGCACTGATTCAGAACCAGAATTTTTTCTTTATCCTTTTTTACTCGCAAAGTTGATTCTGATATAACTGATTAAGCAAATTTAATTTGTAATTGCTATTTTGTCTTAATAACAAACAAATGGCTTATAAACCAAAATTCTAAGCCATGTCAATGGAAGGCTAACCACTTCGCATTTTAAAGTCATGATCTGCACGGGCAGAATTGTTTTTGATTTGCTTTAAGATTAATTTCAGATTAAAACACAAGTTTTTGATGTATTTTTGCTACATAAACATCTGCGCGAAACACAGCCGGTCGTGAAATGAGACGCACTCCTTGAAGGCAGGTGGCACGAATGAACAGGTTGCCATGTTTTCGAATAAAACTATAGCCCAATCGCGTTTTGAGGGGGTCTCCAGTTAAAAATCGCATTCAGGGGGTAAAATACACGTTTTTAAAACTGTAATTTACAAACTTTCAAAATATACAAAAACTTTCAAAAGTTTGTGTAAACTAGTAAGTTCATTAATGCACACTGCTACTAAAATCTGTTTTGTATCTTTAACATAAACTGACAACTACCATAATAATGCAGGTGGTAAAAGATACAGCAATATGAAGAATCAGTTCATCACATGTGGCTTTTCCACAAGCTGAAGTATATACTAGTTTGTAGAAAGTGCATGTACATTTCTTAAGGGCCCCCACAGTCTCCACTTTGGAGATCTCACTCTCGGCTCTCTCGTCTCTCTTCTCTCACTGCTCTTAAATAATGCATAAACTCTTTCCATCCACCCCACAAACCACCCGCCACAAATCTCCACTCCAAAACAACATAATGTAACCTAAACCCCACATGTACAGAGCTGACTTAACGAACAACAAGACCAAACTATCTGGTAAAACAAAATACATTTCAAATGGGGAAGACACAGGGGACATGCAGCTGTCGTCAGAATTACGTTTGTTTACTTAATGAGGTACGTGGATGCCTCGGTTTTTTTTTGCTTTGTTTTACAGCGTGTACTGGAAATATGAAAGTCTGTTTTGCTCTACTGTTTTTTCAAAACATTTCCGCGGATATTATTCTTGTTCAACTCCCGTCAATTAAAACTGAAACTACACTTCAAATTTCATCTTGACTTTCACTTTAGTTCGAATTCTATTCTGATGGACATACAGACATACCAAACCACTACACCACACACCACATAAGTATGAACTTGTCAGTGTCCAAATATACGGGGACTACCTGGGTAGATTGGCCACTGTTAATAAGAAAAGCATCTTTTGAAACTTAATGTGAAAACAATAACAACAAAGCAATTATTTTTATTCTTTTCAAAGTTTAACCACAAGGAAAGATAATTGTTAAGCAAGTGTCGGAATGAACTAAACAGTTCAGGCGGGTCCAGTCCAACATTTACAACAACTCGCGCCATCACCGGCGCAACAGGCTAGAAAATCATCTACTCTAGTCCCGTTCGTCTATAAGTTCAAAAAACCCCCCCTACTATTACACCCAGCGACCTATCACAATAACGCAGTCTGGATACCACCCCCATGACACCCAATCTACACTGTTTTCGAAATAAGAACGCCGGAATACTGTTGCCATAGAATTCAGGCGATCACCTCATTGAAGCTTTTTTAACTTCTGACCAATTTGTATTTAGGCTTCAAATTCACAAAGTTGTGCTTGCTTTGTAAAAGTGATATTAGAAGAGAACATGTAAGATCAACTTGTATTGGTCTCAGTTTATGTTCGCCATGAAATCATGTTGGTTTTATGATGAGATCGAACTTGTGAATCTGTCCTGCACAAATGCTCATGACCTGCACGCTCACTCTGTGATTTGAATGGCCTAGTTGTCTTCATCAACCAAGCTCGCACGATCCAGATCACAATCTATTTTTCTTTTAAAGAGGGCGATGTGGATGATAATGTCTTTGGCCGGCCACATGTGTCACGTCCTTGTCGGTTTCACATCTGTCCTCAATACTTCAAAGCAAACAATAGGTAATTCTAATTGATCTTTCCGACACTTTTTGCTAGTACGTCCTACCTTCTCACAAATTCGGGGAACAAATAGGTCATTATAACACAGCATTAAAAGACTATTAGTTATAGCACAAGTAGGTTTTAGTTGGGTGAGTTGGGGGTGCAAAGCATTGTTGACATTTTCAAAATAATGTATGACATGTATTGTAATGCATACTTTATTTTTGTATAAAAATATCAAGCATTATGATAATTGCAACATGACAACGCACGCCATAGGTGTTGATGGTGTATTCTAATGCATTGCATGCTTCGGATATGTAATTATGAATATGTAGTGTATAACTGATTACGCATTTGATACACAAAGGCTTTAAGTGAAGTTTGCGCTCATTGTTTACAGCCACCCAGAGTCAGGATCAGAATCTGGAGAACAAACATTCTGTTGGTTTTCAGTTTCAACTGAAGCATGACGCTCACCAGTGTAATTTTATTATCAGTCCTGCGGAGTCGCTGCACCTTCATGAGCCGTTTCTAAACACCAGCCTACTTCACATCTCAGAGTTTATTTGAGCAAATGGATTTCTGCGCCCAGCTGCGCGGCGCATGTGTGTTTTCAGTCTCGGAAGTCGGGAGTGTGTGTCCCCCCCCCCCCCCCCGCTTCTCCACCCAGGTTCCGTGGGAAATAAAAGCTCCTCAGTGCTGAAGGGCTGAGCTGTAACCTCCGGAGAGGTTTGCTGTCCTGCTGCACTTTGCACATCATAATTGACTGATCATAAAGCTAGTTTGAACACTGACAATAATCATCAGACAAACAGCATCCGACAGATCAGTCGTGAGATCTCGTGCGTGTTGCGTAACGACTCGCGTTACGTCATCACGACTCGCAACTTACATACGGTGTCAAAAGCCGGCGTCATTTTTCTCGCAGTATAATTACCGGCTCTGCAACGCCGCCTTTGCCTCCAGAGAGAAGAAAAAACACTGAGGCGCTCTTGTTTTTTTTTTTCTGTGACCGCCAGCCTTTGTTTATTGGTCGTTAGGAATTAATCATTGTCAAGTTATTCTTAAGAGCCAAAATAATGAGACAATGACAAAGTGGCCCTACTCAAGCGGGGTGGTGGGTAGCCCTGTTCAATAGGCGCTGTTCCGGCCGCCTCTACAATACCTATGTGAACGAGGTTAACCTTACGCGGTAAAAGTCGAGTCACCAGGCTCTCTTGGCTCAGAGTTCATCTCAAGACACATATGCTTTTGATCAACGTGCGTGTGTGTCGTGCCTCGTATCTCCTACTTTACTTGGTGTATCCACGCGCTTCATCGTGCGAATCCCACCTCGACCCGCCGACAAATGTCCCCACAATTACTGCAGAGTAAATACCTGAAATCTTCTTCGTGGATTTTTTTATTTACCCCAACCCACAACGGTGATTTACGATAGTAGTTGGGTTGCTCTAGGGCAGATAGTGTCAGGGCACATACACACTTACAGTTGTACAGTGAAGCGAAACGACATTACACCTATGGAATGAACCACAGAAATTATATTAATAGGTGTTTGCGGCGTCTGTGTGTGGGTGGTGTGTGATTTCTCGTCGTTTGGTCCTGGGTAAGAGAGAGATGAGTTGTGTGTGTGTGTGTGCTTTGCATTTATGGTGACAATGAGAGACATCAATTTGTACAATGAACACAAGGTATGACTAGATAACTTTTCAAGAGGTGACGTTTTCATAAGGACCATTACCCCATGGCCCACCCTATCTTCAAAAAACGCTTATAATCACATTACATCAGCACAGAATGCGAAGTGTATTGAAAATCTTAAAATGCAGAAAGTCTCCTGTGAGGGTAGGTTTAGGGGTAGGGTTGGTGTAGGCAATAGAATATACGGTCTGTACAGTATAAAACCCATTACACCTATGGAATGTCCCCACAATTCACAAAAACCCTACCCTTTGGTGGTGTGGTGTTTGTGTGTGTGTGAGAGAGAGAGTGTTGGCTGTGAGGGCACACCAGCTCTTTATCTCTTTTCTCGACAGTTCCAGCTTCTCTCTCGCTCCCATGGGCCTAATTATCCGTAAACGAATTGGATGAAAGTAACGGGTGCTTCCTTGGAGGACGCTGCCTTTTGGAAAAAAGGTAAAAATATAAAGAGCACAAAGACAGTCGCTTGTGGACGAGGGCCGGCTGTAGTTTATGAGTCACGCCAGCACTGCTGGTCTATTCACGCGTTGCTTTGCACCTGCTCGGCACACTATTTTTACTTCGTTTGCAGTGTTTAAACGAGAAAACCAGCCAGAAATGAACAGGGTATTCGTTTGACCCCAGTGAAGCTCCGATGCAAAAAATTTGTGAAGGAGCATTTCACAAAATGAACTTTCCTGTGAAACACAAACCCTAATGCAAGTGTTGCTTAAAATCGATTTATAGAATTACTTTTACGCTAATACTTTGCTGCCACCTTTGCAGTGGCTGTGAAGGAACCATTTCACACACACA